>CAUYLG010057839.1:0-25739 GCA_963573385.1 Cacajao melanocephalus | reverse complement strand
GTTCAGCTGTGCTTACTGTGAAACTCTCAGTCCTCAGCGCTTCCAATTGCTGTTCTCCTTGTGGGGACGGGACCAGCCGAGCCGGAGTCGTCCCGTATACTCCGCGCCGAGAAGCACTGTGCTGGGGCGCCGGCAAAATAGCCGCGCCGGCCAAAAAAGTTGCGCTGGCGACCCATGTGGCTCCTCCGCCGGGAATCTCCTAGTCTGTGGGCAACAAAAATTAGTCTGAAAGTGCGGCGTCCACTCGCTCTCTGCGCTTTCACTGGGAGCTACAATCCTGAGCTGTTGTTAATCGGCCATCTTGGATCTCTCTCCTCATCAGTCTTAAGATCTCTGTATTTTTCTTTTCTTCTTCTTTTTTTTTTTGAGACAGAGTCTGACTCTGTTGCCCAGGCTGGGGTGCAATGGTGTGATCTTGGCTCACTGCAATCTCTGCTTCCTGAATCCAAGTGATACTTGTGCTTCAGCCTCCAAAGTAGCTGGGATTACAGGCGTGTCCCACCATACCCGGCTAATTCTTTTTTGTAGTTTGAGAGAGATGAGGTTATGGCATGTTGGCCAGGCTGGTCTTGAACTCCTGGCTTCAAGTGATCTGCCCGTCTTGGCCTCCCAAAGTGCTGGGATTACAGGCGTGAGCCACTGCACCTGGCCAGATCTCTGTTTTAATGTTAATGCCGGTTAGTTGTGCCTGAATTCCAAAGGGGAGGAGAATATTATGAAGCACATCCAACTCTCTTTCCTCATCATGGTCTGAACTGATTTTTCAGGTTAACTCTGGAATGCCCTTGGCCGAGAGGAAGGGTCCATTCTGATGGCTGGGGGGCTTAGAATTTTTTTTTATCAATTTACACTAAACTAATCTGGTCATGAACCTTCCTTGTCTAAAATCCTTCCCCTTTTCTGCAGAAGACCAAGACAAGAGAGGTCCAAATTGAAGCTCTTTAGTGTGACAACCAGATCTACAATTTAACCTCAACAAACTATTTTACTTTATATAGTCAACGTTTGAGCCACAGTGAATTACTTGCTATTTCTATTATAAATTATTTGCTTCACTCATTGTTCCCTTTCATATATCTGCATGTCCAAATCACACATTCTTAGCCTTGGGTCAAATGCTGTCCCTTCCATGTCTTTCTTGATCCCCTCCGCTTGAAGTGTTTTTCCTTATAGAAATATTTCTCAGTCTTTAGTGTGGATCATAGCCACCCTGGAAAGCTTGCTACAACACACATTGGCTTACTCAACCCCAGAGTTTCTGGTTCAGTAGAAATAGGATGGGGCCTGGGAATTTGCATTTCTGAGAATTACCTTGTGGTGTTGATGCTGTGAGTACAAGAACTGCATTTTGCTACCACTGTCCTAGAGCATGTTAGCACAAGGCATTTACTACCATTTGCTTTGCATTTCAGTGGTGTATGTTCATGTCATGCATATTACTAGAGAGCAAACCTCTTGAGAGCAAGATTTGAGGCTAATTAGCTTTTGTGCCTCTATCTTATACTATTAGCAAATGGGAGGCTTTCAATTATGTTGCTTGCCTTAGTGAATGCTAATGGTATGGAAAGACTTCTCCAGCAGTGGGGTCTAAAGAAATGGAAACACTTTGAACCCATATATGTGGTCATTTGCAGGCTAAAAGAAAATGCATATTTAACAAAGACTTGCAATTTGCAAGATTCTGATTGAATATACTAGAGTCAGATTGGAATTTGGTATCTTATTGCTATAAAAAGTCTGTTTTGTAGCTGTGCCCACCAAAAAGCTGATATTAAGCAAGGCAATATTTTACACATATTATCTTGCTTAATTCTCATCACAGCTTTTTGCTGGGTGGGCACTATTATTATTTTTACTTTATAGGTGAGCAGTGACAGTTATATAAGTAATTCTCCCAAAGTCACTTGGTGAGCAATGGGGAGAACTGGGGTTTAAACCAGGCTCTGTTTCCAAATCCTAGTTCTTACAGGCTATGCTCTACTGTCTCACACTGAATGATGACATCTTGACAAAGCTATAGGTTTTCATTCTCATCATCAGCAGGTAGCAGTCGTCTCCTTTAATATGGATAATAGGAGGTCAATTATCCTGATATATATACAGTATTGGCTTCCTGTTATTTTTGTCTATTATATCTTAAAAATACGTAGAGCTTAATTTGGAATTGTGGACAGACACTCAAATTGTTAGACTATGCATCTATTAACTGGTCAACTTCAACATCTTAGGCTTATTAATCAACACTGGGGCTGTCACATACACTTCCATTCATTCAAAAATGATTATGAATTTAAATAGCATGTAATACACCACAAAATTGGATTTGTCCAGCACAAATACATTGACTGACAGAGAGGAAAAAAAAAGACAAAGAAAAAAGCCTGAGCAACTGGTGTTAGGAGAAGCAGTGCATAATTAAAACTATTTGCTTCAAAATTACTTTAAGACTCTTGATTGCCTTTTTAAAAACTAAAATCTTAGTACTTAGATTTAAAAAAAAACAGAAATGGCTAGGTTCAAAATGATGCATAAGGAGTATCTGTAATAAAATATAAGAATTTCAAAGTCAAGCTATTTTGTAGTAATAGTGGTTGTAGTCTTCTATTTTTTATTTTATTTTTTTGAGTGGATTGAAAACACTGAGTTTTCTGGCAGCTTCAGTTTTTGGCCATATTATTAACAAAAAATACATGTTTCAAAGAAAGAAAGGGATGGACAGTTTCTGCTGTGAGTTTGCTTAATCTGGGGGGCTATAGTCAGCATCCTTCATTGAGATGCACCCATGAAGGCAGAAGTAGCAGAAAGAAAGGTCTAGAAAACTCCTGCAATCTGCAATGTGGTCTGAATATTCCTTAGTTGACTCCCTGGGCTGAAGATGATTACTTGATTATAATTAGCAAAATATCCTGCTGTTATGCTGTTTCAAACAACTGTGAGTTTGCACTCTATTAAGAAGTAGATAAAAATTAGTATACTACTTGGAGTTATATTTGATTATCCCTCAGAATTTTTGCCCCCAAGATTCAAGAAAATTGTATGAAGTTCAGGGGCCATGCTCTTAAACCTCAAATAAACCACTGATCATCCTGGTAGCTTGAACTTACCCAACAGTTTTATGAATACAAGCAGAGAATTTGCTGTGGTAAGTATGAGCTAATTAATATTTTTATGGCTTATAACTTTTTTAAAAAAGGTGATAAGAAAGAGCTACAGGGAATATGTCCAAACAAAACATACGTTTATTGAAATATCAATCTGTAAAGGGAAATAATCTTTTTTAGAGTTATAAAAAGGAATAATAAGCAACATTAAAATAGTATCTGATTTATGACAAAAAATATATTATATCAAGATGATAAAGACCGGCAGGAAAATTCTAGGCAGAAATTCTCTGGTGAGGGCTCTACCCTCACGCCCAAAAGCCTAATACCATGACCCGAAGTGAGAACTTACATCCCTGTTTTCTCACTCAAATATTGCCTTTTCCAAAACCACCCATGGCCTGCCCTGCCTCCCATCCTGTGCCCATAAAATCTGGCAAAGAGAGGAGAAGCAGCTGGATGTCAGAGTCTATGGTTGGATGTCAGAGAGACGCAGCTTGACCTCAGAGGGACAGCTTAACTGCATAGCTTCAGTTAATCTTCCAGGGGAAGATTACCTTCCTGTTCTGTCCCCTTTTCAGCTCCCCTTCCTGCTGAGAGCCATTTTCATTGGCAATAAAATCCCTCACATTTACCACCTTCAATTTGTTCACATGACCTCATTCTTCCTGGACACCAGGCAAAAATTCAGGTGCCACTAGTATGGGTGCAAAAGGCTGTCACATTGACCCTCCACTTAGCTGTTAACACTGAAGCTGTCCACAGATGGAAAAGCTAAAAGGGCACCGTAACACTTCCTCTGGTGTTTCAGGGGTCATAGGCACCCTTCCCAGGATGCCGATGTGGGGCCAGGATAGAGTTCGCTCTTGCCAGCATCCAAAAGCACTCATCCTAGCTTTTGCAATCACTCACCTAAGCTCCCCATCCTGTGAAGGGTGGAGCAGCAAGTGGGTGGAGTTTACTCCTGCTGGTGCCCAGTCACTCCAGTTCCCACACATGAAGGGGTCAGGGAAATATCCTGCTTCAAAGATGTACTGAAAGATGTAACTGTTTACTAGATAGAGGCCATTATTGTCTTAAAGAGGACTTAGCTTCAGGGATATAATCCCCATAAGCAACACACTCTAGTCCTGTTTTCCTACATGATAACTTGAAACACAAAATCTTTTTCATTAAGAATTATGTGTTTTCTGACAGCCAATATGACACAAAAAATATATTTTCAATTGATAGTTATAAGAATCTAAACTTCTCCCCCCAGAACTCATGGATAAGATAATTGGACATATTTTCTATAAAAATATATGGAGTCCAATAGATATTTTTCTTCAATAAACACATGAATCTTTTCCTTGCAACCTTGAATGAGTGATAGCCAATTACATATTGTTAGTTGGTCAAAGGAAATAGCATTTGGTAAGGAAAACAAAAGCAAGATGGATGAGGATGCATTCAAGGAAAATAGGAAAATGGCCTGAGCTTTGAGAATATTTTTTCCAGCCCAAAGGCTGGACTTTCCACATTATGTGTTTTTGCCTGAGAATACTGAAGGTTAAGTTCCTTCCCCTCTGTCTTCACAGTCTTACTCTATGACCTCAATTTTCCATCAGCTTCAGGGTTCCTAGAGAGCATCAATGTTTTGCTTCCCAAGAAAGATAAATGTGAAGTAAATCCTAAATGCATCTGGGCATTTGAACCCCAAAACCTCCTGAACTTTTATGTGCCAGTGAAAAACTGTTTAAAAGTTCAAACTGGGATGGATGATACATTAAAACATTTATCTCATTCTACATAGCCCACAAATACTTTGTCACTTATTCCCCCTTGGTCCTCCTGGAGTTTTTAAGACCCTATTCCTTTCATTATGGGTGAAAAAAAGCCTCTTGACTTCATTACTTAATGCTGAAAGATACCTACTTTGGTTTGGTAAATTAAAAATTATTTAAAGGAACACATATCTGTGGAGAAAAAAACAAAAATACCATTGTCTTTCTGATACAATTACTTTTATCCACCAAAAGGAAGAGGTCTTTAGCCAGGTCAACCCACATCAAGACAGTTGGGGGAAGTCTTAAAATCACCGGCATTGGAGATCCGATCTTGGAGGTCTGTGTTTTCAGTTTTGTTTTTGAGGCTTTCCAAAGGGCCAAGTACACAAGTGAGTTAATTCTGAAAACAAATGATTCTTCCCACTTTAGAATAAGCTGAGTCTCAGCATAGTAAACCAAGGAGAGTAAGCTGAGCCTCACAGAGGCCGCACAGCTAGGAAGTGGTGGCCCAGGTTGAGCCCAAGTCTGTCAATCTAAAGCCATGCTCTTTTTCACCAGACTACAGCCTCCACATCACCCGCAGATGTTAGCAGGAAAGGGCTCACAGCTAGATGGGTTTTTCAGCCTCATCATATGAAACAGATTTTTAAGCCAATGGTTTCACTTCCCCTTTTAGCAAAGGGGCATCTCTATGTGCAGTGGACTGATAAATGTACCCACTCGACATAACAAATGGGCAAGGAATGTGCAGCTTCATCTCCCATAGCTCACTGAACCTTCTAATAAACTACATTCCCCTAGGTAGCAGATGATGACAGACATGGAGGGACACACTAAATGAATCCAACTGCTAAACTCAGCTTCCCTACATAAGGCAAATACTCTCTTTAGGTAACGCAGGCATTATTTTTATTTTTTATAATTTCCAACTTTTATCTTAAGTTCAGGGGTACATGTGCAGGATGTGCAGTTTTCTTACATAGGTAAATATGTGCCATGGTAGTTTGCTGCACAGATCATCCCATCACTCAGGCATGAAGCCTAACACCCATTAGGTATTTTTCTTGATGCTCTCCCTCCTCTCATGCCCCACCCTCCAACAGGCCCCAGTGTGTGTTGCTCCCCACCATGCGTCCATATATTATCATCATTTAGCTCTCACATATAAGTAAGAACATGTGGTATTTGGTTTTCTGTTCCTGAGTTAGTTTGCTAAGGGTAGTGTCCTCCACCTCCATCCATGTTTTTGCAAAGGAACATTTTTTTATGACTGCGTAGTATTCCATAGTGTAGATGTACCACATTTTTAAAATCCAGTCTATCATTGATGGGCATTTAGGTTGATTCCATGTCTTTGCTGTTGTGAATAGTGCTGCAATAAACATAGGTGTGAATGTATCTTTATAATAGAATAATTTATATTCCTCTGGGTATATACCCAGAAATAGAATTGCTGAGTTGAATGTTATTACTGCCTCTAGGTTTTTGAGAAATTGCCACTCTGTCTTCCACAATGTTTGAAATAATTTACGCTTCCATCAATGCTGTAAAAGTGTTTCTTTTTCTCCACAACCTTGCCAGCATCTGTTGTTTTTTTGACTTTGTAATAATAGGCATTTTTTTTAATACTCAGTTTTTAGATTTGCTCCTGTCCTCTGTGGCTTCCCAAGATGGCTTTGGGCATACAAAGTCATCTCATGTGAGATGACATCTTATGTGACCTTAAGGTTATGGGAAAGATTGGGTGGGTAGCAGGGGAAGCTCAGAGATAGATTTGTAGCCCCTGTACCTGGTTTTCTCCCAGGATCCTGAGACCACCTGCTCTTGGGCACCCTCTGGTATCTGACGCTGGCCATGTAGCAGGTGAGTATGCAGTCAGTTCTAGCTTCGTCAGGACTCCACTGAGCACTCGGCTTACTTTGTCCCTTGCCTTCACAACAGAATGGTGAAACTGGCCCAATTTTCCCATAGGAATTATATTTACTAATTTTTTAAGCAAGCATAGAAATTGATGCTCTGTCTTAAAATCTTGAATTTATATTTGTTTTAACTGAGTTTCTTCCTCAGAAAACTGACTTTCAGGCAAGGGACTGAAACTCACTAGATCACCACATCCAGAAAATGAGATGCCAGACCTCTCATTCTTTACCCTCCCCAATTCCTGTTTTTACACCTTCTCCACTATATAATTACCCCAATTGTTGATCAGTTGGAAAAATAGATTTGTGACTTTATATCTCATTCCCCTTGGTTGCAGCACCCAATTAAAGTCTTCTTCCCTGGCCATACTCATTGATTCAGTGATTGGCATTCTGTGCTGAGAGCAGCAGGACCTAGACCAAATCCTGGCATTTCAGTAACAATGACTCAGATCTGCATGGGGCTTTTATCTAGTCCCTGGTGAAACAGGATAATTTCCCTGACCCCTTGGTGGGTAGGAACTGGAGTGCACCAGCACAGGCCAGGGTGAACTCTACTCATTCACTCACTCCCTGCTGTGCTCAACTCCTTGTGGGAGGAAGCATGTGGATGAGTGGGTGCAGGAGCTGGGGCAAGTGCTTTTGGGAGCCACCAGGAATGAACTCCATATCAGCCTGTGGCAGCATCTAGAGGGGTGCCTGTGACCCCTGTAGGCCCAGAAGGAGTGTTACATTTAGTGCTGTTTTAGCTTTGCCATCAGCAGATGGCTTAAGTGTTAACAGCTCAGTGGAGGGCCAGTGTGACAGCCTTTGTACCCACACCCAAGTTCTTGTCTAGCATCCAGGAGGAAGGAGGTCACATGAATGGATTGGAAATGGTACATGCAGGGGATTTTATTGCCAATGAAAGTCACTCTTCATGGGAAGGGGAACTGAAAAGTAGATGGAGTGGGAAGATAGTCTTCCTCTGGAGTCTGGCTGGGGACTACAGGTAATCTTGCCCTGGAGTCCATCCGAAGATACACTCTCAAGCCAACCCTCTGAAGTCAAGCTTCTTCTTTCTAATGTCCAACCATAGTCTCTGACATCCATTTTATCCCTATTCTCCTCTCTCTGCTGGTGGGGCCTGGGGTTTTTATAGGCACAGTATCGGGGGCAGGGCAGGACATGGGTGGTTTTGGAAAAAGCAACATTCAAGCAAAAAAATAGGGATATATGTTCTCACTTTGGGCCGTGGTTCCAGGCTTGAGGGTGGGGCCCTCACCTGGGACCTGCCCTCTTCTGACCAGAGTTTCCCTGCTCTTGTCCCTGTCACTGTCTAATATAGGAACCTTTAGCTGGAGGGACACATCCCACCAATCCCATCTGTCAAATTTTCCAGTTAGACTCTAGTGATTTCTGTGAGCCACTAGGGCTGCTTGGAAAATCCAGTGATCCTTCTGACCTACAAGGGAAGATGGGGTGGGCTGGAAGAGCTGCCAAAACCCATGTGATGCTGCTTGTCCACTCTGGAGCCCACACCAGGTTACTGCAGAGGCACCTTGTAAAGACTCTGCTACCAGGGACCCCAAAACCTCCTCTGATTTGAATTCCTTCCTTCAACTCCATCCAGACATCTCTTCTCTCAAGGCTGTAACAGTACAGCCATTGGTCTAAAATTTGCCTCCTTTCTTTTTTTTTGGTGTAGGAATCAAGGTCAAGTGTCATTGGGAGGTAGAGACGTGGGAGATGGTAGAAGTGAGATTCCTACCCTTCCTCTTGCTTTTATGGAACTTCTAGGCATTATACCATCCTCTTTCATGAGATGGCCTCCATCTTCCCCATTACATTTGGCTAGCATGGCAGAAAAGCTCAGGTGAGCTTAATATGTAGTGGGACAAATATTCATACTGGTTTAATAGTTTTCAAACTTCAGCCAATTTTTATGTTTACAGAGTTATAGATAAGAAACAGTGGCTATGGTGCTGAAATGTACTAACCTATGTCTTCGTAAAATTGATTCTAAAGGAATAAACAAAGATTCCCACTCCTAGAAGAATCTCTATAATATTATCAGTTTTCCTTACTGCTTAAGAAAAATAAATCCAATATCTTAAAATATTATCAAGATTCTGGGCAGATTGATTCTGAAATCTCCCATCAATTTTGACTTTCAATCAGCAGGTTTTGAGCAAGATTGTGCCCTGGCATATTATTTTACTGTTCTAATAACTCCTATGCATATTTCACTGTTCTTCATATATTAAACAATGATGTGAAACAATCATTTTTAGAATGTATGTTTTCAAGTTTTGTTATCTATTTCTGGTCTCCTTAGAGCCTTTAATTTGTTGCTATGCACTAGAAGCTTCCAACAAAGGACTACAGTGTCAAATAGGGTTTTAAAAACATGGCTGAATATATAGTCATTTTCTCTTTTGACAAGAATTAGAAGGATGGAAACTAGGTCTCATAAGGAAGGGTCAAAGTCATCACGTTTTCACTTATTTATATTGTTTTGCCTATTTTATTTTGCTTTTGCAAAGGGAAGAAAAAGGTGAGAGGTTACTTTTAATTTATAAACACTTTCAATTAAATATTAAAACAGCCTTCCTTCCTTGTCAACTACAATAAGGATGAATAGACTTTAAAGAGTAGATGATTTGACTAAGAAATAAACTAGGTTTCCTGATCACCAAGAGGAAAAATGTATCATAATGGGCCTCTAAGGAAGATTATGGAGTTTGAATCCCTAAAGATCTTCTGGATTTTCAGTAGGTATGGACATTTACTTTGCCAAATGTAGGGTGTTATATCAGATTGGGACTGAAATGAGCTCATCTCTGTTCAGAACTTTGCAGTTGCTTCTGATACTTCAGAGTTACAAGAGGAAACCCAGCACCCATCAGAATCAGTACGGAGTGCAGAAATATTATGATGATCTGATTGGGTTTTGGTGTGGGAATTCTCCCTTCTGTTCAAGATCTTGATTTTTCAAAGAGGTCATTGAAGTTGGGCTAGACCTGAACATCTAGAAATTTGCTCAGTAATCTGCAGACTAACCATCCTACAAATGGTACCCTGGGTGGTTTACATAGAAGGGTGACTGCTGCTCTTGACCTGGAGGCTTTCAGGCTCTTTGAGATTTTGTTCTGGTTGCATTATGGCGATCGTCCAATATTGCACAATGTGCACAATATGCTTCAGTCACACATTTTCCCAACAATGTGGGAAAACATTTTAGTTGTCTTTCTGCTACTTTGACTTTGGGGAGTTCACCTTGCTGCACTGTCAACATATTTCAGTTATGGAAAGTTTTTAGGCTACAGAAGACTTTATGTAGGTATCTGAGGGAAATAATATTGGCTTACTCGGGAACAGGGATGTGGTGACAATGGCACACAATCTCTGGATTATGGGGTTGGGAGCATGATTTCAGAACATAGGATAACTTTTTCAAAGACTCAGACTGACTCTCACAATCTGTTAAAGTCAAGTAGTTTCTGAGACACCTGAAAGTTTAGTCTATTGCCATATTCTAGGCTTGCTTTTGAGTTTTCAACTTTTCCTGGTTAAATGCACTAAAGAAAATGGAACTATCCTTTATTCTTTTTTTTTTTTTTTTTTTTTTTGAGACAGAGTCTCACTCTGCCAACCAGGCTGGAGTGCAGTGGTGTGAGCTTGGCTCACTGCAACCTCTGCCTCCCAGATTCAAGCAATTCTCCTGCCTCAGCCTCCCAAGTAGCTAGGGTTACAGGCATGCATCACCACACCCAGCTAATTTTTGTATTTTTAGTTTAGATGAAGTTTCACCATGTTGGCTAGGCTGGTCTTGAACTCCTGACCTTGTGATTCACCTCCCTCAGCCTCTCAAAGTGTTGGGATTACAGGCATGAGCCACTGCGCCAGGACTATCCTTTGTCTTGTGATTATAGGAGATGGCAGCTCTAACATAGCTCTTGCCTATGACCTCAGGATATAAATAAACTTTTCTGGAAAATGAAATGTATCTAAAATCAAGAGATGGAACATTTTTAAATGTGAATTTAAATAAAAGACAAAAAAATACATGAAATTTTGTTATATTTGCTTAAATGAAAGTTCTGAAAATATATTCATATACAATAGAATTATAACAAGCAGACACTTTTATTTAGTTTTATGTCATTTCTTAAACAGATATGCAGTGTAGTCTAATTCTTGGATTTTGGAAGTTTACTTTTTTACATGAAAAAAATTTGTTCCAAAGGCAGGATGATTTAAAATAGCACTAAACAATAATAATATCTTATTTGCTTATAGTGCTTTTTAGCTTTTAAAACATTTTGGTATAGTTTATTTATTTGATTACTCAACACACACATTGAAATGTTATTCTTAAGCTTCTCTTAATGCACAAAATAAAAGAAAAAGTATTATCTCATTGACCAAAGGCAATTGTTACCCCTAGAAACTAAGAGAGCTTCTTGGTGCTTTACACAAGATAAAGATTAACTGCTAAATGATTGCAATCTTTTTGGTAACTATAACTAGATTTGCAATAATAATTAACTTTATTCATTCCTTGAATTTATGTAGCATACTTCCTGAGAAAAGCCTCAGGTCTGTAAGTTTATATTAACACGTTTATTCACACAATGTTCTCCACCACACAGGTCAGGCAGATTTTACCACTTCCATTTTATGGATGGAAAAACAGTTCATGATAAAGTCAGATAAGATGCCCAGAGTCAATTGGCTGGCCAGGGTTACCCTAGTTAACCTAGTAGAGTAGCGACATGATCCTGCAGCAGGTATCCCGAGCAGGCTGCCACATCTCCCCATGGGCTTGAAACCACCCTCGGGGCTCTTCACCCAGGTGTGCCCTCCCAGATTTTGCACTGCCTTAGAACCATTCCCTCTCAGTCCATTCCCTTACTCTGGAGTCCACCATCAAAAGTCTGCTCAGTTTAGATGCTTTCCAGGCCATTCTAGTCTCCAGTTTCCATCTATGGAGCTAAGAGTTATAAATGTTTTTATGTCTGACACCACCATAAGGCACACTTGCAGTTGCCCTCAGTAACCTGCAGGCCAGTGAGGAAAGGAGGTGTTTGAGGCAAAAGGGGACTTTTAGAACTCCTGCCTCATAGCTGTCTTTGTGTTCAGATGTGACTGATTCCTATACTGGTTTTCTGGCTCTTGAATGATACTTCTGTGTTATCATATACTCATTTTATTGACAAGCATTATTTTTTTTAAGTCTCTAAAAATGTGTAGCTTTCACCATCAACCAGGGAGTTGCTGAAAACCCCTTTTAAGCACTTTATGACCAAAGTTTCTAAAGTGATTTAGAGAGGCCTTTTCAGTGGCAATATTTTTTTTACATCCCAGAGGGTTTTATTTTTAGCTCACATATCCAGCTCATGAAGAAATATAAGTAAATGAACACTTTAGATACACTTTAATGCCCAGTAACCTCAAGAGAGTCTCACAATTAAAAAGTTCAATTTCTTTTATTCATTAAATGTCAATAAGTACCAGAGAGACAGGCATGTTGTAATATTCATGCAAAACATCTCCCATTAATGGATTCAGATGCTAAAAATAGGTCATTTTAATAATTCTGACTTCTGATACACAGGTAGCCCAGAGTTCCATTTACCTGTATTGAAATTTGTTCCATACGATGAGGGTTTGAATATTAAATGTTGCAGAATTGTATATATATTTAAACATTTAGAAAGCAACCAAAGCAACATCATAATCTAAAGAAAATACCCAACTTGTATTTTTCAGAGATCTTAGTGTAAACTTATCAGATTATTAAAGCTGGCCGGGTGCAGTGGCTCACATCTATAATCCCAGAACTTTGGGAGGCCGAGGCAGGCAGATCACCTGAGGTCAGAGTTTGAGACCAACCTGGCCAACATGGCAAAATCCTGTCTCTACCAAAAATACAAAAATTTGCTGGGCATGGTATTGCATGTCTGTAGTCCTAGTTACTCAGGAGGCTGATGCATTGTAATTGCTCGAACCCAGGAGGCGGAGGTTGCAGTGAGCTGACATCATGCCACTGCACTCCATCCTGGGCAACAGAATGAGAGACTCGGTCTCAAAAAACAAACAACAACAAAAAAAGATTACTAAAGCCTACCTTTCCAAAGCATCCCATGCTTCAAGGAAGCTGCCTGTTTGCTCAGAAGAGGAGCATTAAAAGACTATATCTTATTAGACACATTTTGGTTTCCTGAAAGGAGGTCTGTTCATGTGTACTAGTCACAGATTAATTTATGTCTGCACTGTGGATTCCAGACCTTTTCTTACCCTGCTCTGAAAATCAGCACTTGTTATTGTCCTTGATTGTTCCTTCCATCTCCTTTAATCATCCTCTTCTGCAAAACTCCATATCCTGTGCTGAGACTCACCTCAATGTTATCTCATTTGTACAGACCTTTCTACCTTATCTAGGAAAATTGATGGTGATAGTTTATAGTCCCCTGAATCTTGTCTGTGTCTTGGTCACTTGGTCATTGTCATATTTTCCAATGCTTATTAAGAACTTATGCCATGCCATTTAAGTTACTGTTCCTCATCTGAATTAACTTTTTCAACTGTCACAAATCCCCTGTTAGGTAGATATTATCCTGTTATGTCACATGAAGTTAAAAACTTATCCAAGATTTTATAGGTAGGAGGGAGCCAGGACTTGAACTTGGATATTTTGACTCTATGGCCACTGGAAAGCACCACACGCTGTGGGGAATTACAGATATTAACTTCTTTTATAGTAACTTTATGTGAGCTGATCCAGTCTCATGGCTTCAAATACTATCATATTATATGTTGATTATGCCCAAATTTACAACTTTTCTCTGAATATCAGATTTGTGTCATTACTGAAGTTTCTAGTAGATATCTAAAAATGAATGTGTCCACAATGAAACTCCTGACCATCTTCCCCAAACTTGGCCCTTCCATAATCTTCCCCATCTTGGATGACGGCAACTACAGTCATTCAATTTCAAAGTTGTAACTGAGACTTTGTCATTACCAATAACTGCAATCTTCCATAATTTCAACTTCCTGCACTCCAGTCTTTCCAACTTGTATAGTTCATTCCATAGTTTTCTCAGGATAACAATCCTTCAGTACAAAACTGATTAACCACTTTTGACCATGCTCGTCCCTTTGATGGTTTCCATTATTTCTTACAGGCTTAATTCTTCAAACACTTCCCATGTATGTCCTTTCTTGCACTTCTCTTGCTTTATCTCACTTATTAAAACTACAACCCTGAATAATTCAACTGTCCACCACACCACCATGTTGACTCATTATAAATTCATGAATGAATCTTAAGTGAGACTGAAATTCTGATAGATAACCAAACACTCACACACTCTCCTAGATGACTATTTCATCAATAAGTCTCCTAGATGACTTATTTCTCTCTCCTCAAATTCCCACCATTTCCTCTCCCAGTCCCATTCTCAGTTGGGAAACGTTGCTTTACTAGGAAAATTGAAACAATTAGAAAAGAACTTCTGTAGACTTTCATTGCCATCTCTGTCCCACCATCAGCATTTATACCAAGAACCTTCGTTTTCATGCCAGTTACACGAAATGAATTATCTATACTCCAATTTAAATCAAGTCTTTTCACTTGTGACCAGATCCTATCCTTCATGCCTAATTAAGAGCATTATTCCAGCAATTCTCCCTTTTCTCTCTTTTATATTAGCAGTGTTTCACTGTCCACTGGATCAATCATTCACATTAACATACAAATGTAATGACATTCTTCCCATCTTAAAAAATAAAAACAAAACATTATCTTTTGATTCTATTTCTATTCCTCAATACTATAGCCTCATTTCTTTGCCCCATCTTGCAGCAAAACTCCTCCAATTTAGATTGTATCTGATTCCTCTCCTTTCATTGCCTTTTAAACTCTTTCCCACTAGGTTTTCCCCTGTGCCATTCCACAAAACAATTTCTCTTGTCAAAGTCACAGATAAATCGAATGTTCAACTCTCAGTGTCCATCTCGCTACTCTCTCTATAATCGGCTTGATGATACCACACTCCCACTGTTTTCATCTTGCCTTCTTCATCATTTTTCCTCTGTCTCTCTTGAGGCCAAATCCTCTTCTCTTCAACTTCATAGTGTTGAATATTCCAGGATGTCACAGACTAAGATTCCCTTTTCTTTTCTATATAAAATAATACCCTCGGTCATCTCATTTAGTCTCATGGATTTAAATTACCTCTATGAAAGTGAGTTTCAAATTAGTAATTCCATGTCTAGTATCTCTTTCCACATAGCCAGACTCACATAACCAACTGCCCGCTAAACGTCTTCACGTGGATGTTTAACGGGCATCTTAAACTTAGTATCTCAATGTGCAACCTCTGTCTCAGAAGATAACTTCATTCTTCCAATGTTTAGGCCAAAAATTAAATCAACAAAAAACTTGGAGTTATCTTTTTCTCATATCACACATCCAGTTCATCAGGAAATCCTATCGCATTTACCTTCAACATATATCCATAATCTAATTATTTCCCACTGACTCCACTTCCCACATTCTTGGCTGAGCCACTACTACCATCTAATTGTTTTTCATTGTTTACCTACAGTCTGATTTCAATATAGCAACTAGAGTGATTCTATCGAATCCTAAATTGGATCATGTCAAACCTCTCTTCTAAACATAGCAATGGTCCCCATTTCAACCTGAGTGAAAACCAAAGCCCTTTCCATGGCCCATGTGGCCCTACATCATCCAGATCCATATCACCTTTAATACCCATCTCCACATCCCCACCCATTCACTTCATTCTTTCACACTGGCTTCCTAACTATTCCCTGAACACACCAAACATCCTCCTGCCTTGAGGCCTTTGCACCTGCTCTTCCCTCTGCTTGGAATACTCTTTCTCAAGATATCCACATGGACAATGTCTCTGTACTTCAAGTCCTTGTTAGATATGAACTATTCCATGAAAACTGCTTGCTATTCTCTTTTAAATTGCACTTCCCCACTCCTCTGCCCTAGCATTTCCAATTACCTTTACTCATTTTATTTTCATTTTTCACCTTCTAACATATTGACCGATTTATATAGAATGACTGTAGTTTATTTTCTATTCTCTTAGTTTATAATGTAATCTACTGAAGAAAGAAAATCTTTTTTTTTACTGATGTGTTTCAAGTGCTCAGACAATGTTCAGCAGAGCTCCATAGACATTTCCAAGTGAATGAAAAAATTATTCCTTCCAGGTGTTTAAACCCAACACCTGGAGTCATTCTTCATTTCTGTTCTTTTCTTATGCTCTACAGACAATTCAACAGTCATTATTCTTAGCTCAATTAAAAAAAAAACACAACTATATCTATCATTGGACTGCTTCCTGCCATCTCTACTGCAACCACTGTGGTTAGACCACTATCATGTTTGCCTCATTCTGTCTTCACCTTGCCTCCTTTAATCTAGTCTTAATACAGAAGCCAGAGTGGACCCCTTAAAATGCAGATCAAGTCATATTTCTAATCAAACACTTGCAATGAAAGACAGTTACCATTTCAGCCTCCAGAGCCCAGCCTTTTTCCCTCCTTGACACCATCTGCTCTGCTCCACTCCACTCCTTACTCAGTCCATCCACATTGGTCTCTCTACTATTTCTTGAAAATGAAGCCAGTTTAGTATCTTAGAGACTTTGCATTCTCTTTGCCAGGAATGTCTGATTAAGGATTAAACCTATAGGAATTGAGCCCCAGAGAAAGCACATGAATGAAAAGGTATTAGGACAAGAAGAGAAAGAGTATATATAAGTTTCTGTAAATATAAACAACTTCTTTATTTTGTGTCATTCTTCTTTGTCCCCTACCTTCTGCTGTTCTTCCTTCTCCTTCTTCTTCCAGTGGGGATTTTCTGGTGTTTTAGAAAAATGAGATTTTCCCAATTATCAATTTATTTTTACCAATGTATCTTGAACCTTTCCCCTAAACTTTTCCAGAATAGTAGAGTCCTCCATCCTTCCTGTATCAGAACCTGTCATGAAGGTGAACTCTGGTTATTAAATTGAGCTGCCATTGGTAGATAAGTCACAGTTTCTGTTAAATTAGGCACCCTCCTTCTTAACTCTATTTGTGTGTTTGTGAGAGACACTTCCCCTCTCTCTATACTCCTCTCCTCCTTTTCCTCTAAGTCAAGATATAACTGTTCCACAGAAAATTTTTTTAAAAATGAAAGATTAGAAGCAAAATAATACAAAATTAAAGTTGGAAAGCTCTGTATACTGGATTAAAACATATATGTTCATTTGTTATTTGTGGTAAAAGAAAAATATACATACGCAGTGATTAAAATATACAATGCAGATCTTCTAAAAACCTTAATGAAGCTGAAGTTGATGATAATGCCAGTTAAGTCGATATTGTGGAAGAATACCCTCTCTAATCAGTCAGTTATGACTGACGTCTCAGATGAAGCAATTCCTACAGCAACAATGAGCAAACTCAGCCTTCCTCTTTTTTCTCGTACCTATATGCATCAACTTTTTATTTTGTCTTCAAGTAGGAGTTCTAAAGAGATTGTGGTGCGTGGCTGAGAATGAAAATGGGACCTGCGTGTGCCTCCTTCATATGGCACTAAGTACTACTTGTGCCTCCTGAGCTGCCTGCTCTCAGTTAGACTTTCAGCTGCACAGCTGAGAAAGAGAAAATAGTATATAGCACAATTAAGAATTGAACCTTTTCCTTCAACATTTCAAAAAGAAGGCAATGAAGACCCTTGATGTTAAAAATTGATCTATTTCTATTGGAGAAAGAGGACTTTTTTTTTCTATTTAATTTATACAATGAGAGGCTCAACTTTGGGCTAAGACACTAATTTCATATTTGCTGTAAATTAACTGCTAGCCGGGATGTAAATTAAAGATTTTCCTGATTTCTTTAAATAATTGGCTCTAAGAAACAAGAAAAGAATCATAGTCTATCTACAGATTACCTCAGTGGAGTGCATTCTCTAGAGCTGGCAGTTAAAAATAATGCACACATGATCAGGAATGTTTTAATCCGTACAGAGCTATGTTTATTGATTTAAAAAAATTATTGGTAAGAGGCTACTGAAAATGCTGAATGCTGTGTTTCATCTAAATCAAACTCACAGTTAAATTAAAGTCCCAGTTAAAAAAGGAAAGAACCACCAGTGCACCTGTCAATAAAGAGCCACTGTATTAACAGTGTTGAAAGAAAAGAGTCTTTTCAGACAGTCTAGTGAAAGTAAGAATGCCAGAGGTTATGATAGTTGTCAGTTTTAAAGTCAATCTCGAGCTCCTGCTAGGAGGAAATTTCCCCAGTGCAAGGTTAGGGTTGTTTTTATTGGCCCCCATTTACTGATTCTTAGGATGTGTTCGGCACCAGGGAAGATGGGGAGAGATGGTCTGTCCAGTGTACTCATTCTTGAAATCTCTGGCTGAGTCATCAAGGAAAAGAAACTGACAAAAGAGAGAAAGATAGTTGATGATGAGGGGTGAGAGATTTTGCAATTTATAGTTGGTGTCTGGCTTCCTTCACTGGCTACCTGAACAGGGTGGACAGTGGTTTAAGGCTATCCTTTTCTCTTCACACTTACAGGACTGTTGGAGGGCATGTTGGCATGTCACATTGCTTTATTTACTTTCATATTCTCCTATAAAAAGTCATTTCTAAGAGAAGATGACTTATTGTCCTCCTTCAAACTTCAGGACTTCATGGCTGAATGTCTCCTTTTCTTCCCGGGAGGATATAAATCTGGACAGAAAACCTGAAATTTGTGAACTACATGACGTCAAGATTGAATTTAAATTCTGCTTAGCAGTTACGTTTGGGCAAGTTCTTAACTTCTGGAATTAAGTTCCTCATTAAAAAAAATTTGTTGATATTATCTTTCTCATAGAATGTTATAATTAAACAAAATACATAAAAGATTGACATAAATATTTAATCAATGTTGGTTCCTCCAAGAAACTAAAAGCATGTCATGTATCTAAATCTGTCACACGGGTTCATGGAAACTTTCTGGAGATTTTTGGAGGAGAAGTTCCATGTTTAGGCAGAGGGAATGGTTACCTGTAGGATTATTCAATGAGCTTTCAGAATGTTCCCATATTGAAAACGTTTTCATGGTTCTAAAGTTCTTACACTTAAGATCATTTCCTTGGATTAAAATAGTGTAAATATAAAAGTTAAGGGTTAAGAATGAAAAATATTAAGTGAAAAGGAAACCTAACTGTGGAATTTATGAAACAGATGCCTTCAAGTGGTCTCAGGGAAGGAAGCAGGTCTGAAATATAGTCCAGGGCCAATTTGAGAGAAGTTCTTTCCACTGGAGATATAAAAAGTGAGTGCTATGTGTGTGGGGAATCTGTTAAAACCCTTCAGGCCACCACACTGTAGCAGAGAGAGAGAGACAATCAGTACCCATCCATTCATACACACAAACAATATTTACTGAGCATCTGCTATGAGGCAGCTCTGAGAGGATCAAAACTTCCCTGCCCAAATGAAGCTTACAGGTATTTAAAATTAATCAAATGATCAAGCAAGCATAAAATTAGAAACTATAGATGAAGTGGTAATGAAGTTACAAGTGAATGTGATCACCAACAGCCATTTCAGTTCTGAAAGAGTGGATAAAAGGAGTCAAAACCACCTCCATCAGCTCTATGGAAAATGTTTGGGGTCCTGCCCTAGAAAAGGTGGACATCCAGATCATCTCTGACATAAAAGAAAATAATTATTACCCACATAGAGCTGATACTGATGTGTTAACCCTTGAAAGTGTTTTGAAATGGAACTTTTAAAGTATCAGAATAACTCATTGAACTCCAGATCTTTTGAGGTCTAGAAATTTCCACCTTACTTATACTTTAAAAGCTCCCCAAAGCAGGCCGAGGCCAGAAGAGTGAATCTGTCTGAGTTGGCAGATTAGAGAAGAAATCTGTATGGTGATATGTGTGTTAGACCTGTTTGTATTAGCCCATTCTCATGCTGCTATGAAGAAATATCCGAGACTGGGTAATTTATAAAGAAATGAGATTTAATAGACTTACAGTTCTGCCTGGCTGGAGAGGCCTCAGGAAACTTACAATTACGGTGGAAGGCACCTCTTCACAGGGTGGCAAAACAAAAAATGAGTGCCAGCAGGGAAAATGCCAGATACTTATAAAACCAACAGATCTCACGAGAACTCACCGAGGGTAACAGATCCTATGATTCAATTACCTCCCACCGGTCCCTCCCATGACACTTGGGGATTATGCAAACTATAATTCAAGATGAGATCTGGGTGGGGACACAGCCAATGCAGATCACTGTTCTTCCTTGAATGTGCCATATATCAAGGAAGGAAGGCCAGCTATGAAATGAGTCCCTTTAATTACATGTGTTGATTAAACTATATTAGCTGTCCTATTACCATGCGGAGTCTTCATAAGGCTCTACTTTTTCTAGGATGAATGAGCTCATTAGATAACATTCTGAGGACAGTTTTTGACAGAAAGTGGGAGAGAATTGTAAAAGGCTTTGTAGTGAAGAGATCCCATATCTTCAAAAAGGAAAAATACCTTCAATATCCTAATGTGCTTTGCTGTCACATGATTTATTCAAAACACTGAACAAATTTCTCTGGTTCTCAGTAGTCACCTGCAGAAATGTTCACAAAACAACTTCTCCATTGGCGTTCCCCATTGCTGGCAGTGGCACAATGGCCCATCAAGTGGGCCAAGACAGCAACCTGGGCATCTTTCCTGGTTTCTCATTGTTCCTTAGTTTGCCCCACATTAATCACTGCACCCAATTCATTACTCTGCCTTGTTGATTCTGCCTTCTGTTTCCCAAACACATTCATTATCTACTGTTACCTTCACCAGGACCTCTCAATTAGGCTAGCGGATTTCTAGTTTCTCCCAACTTCATTTTATTATGTACTTTGTACCCAAAGATCTCCTTAAATTGAAGATCTAATTTTGTTACATTCTTATTTAAAACATTTTAGTATCTAACTCTCTGGCATGATATACAAGGCCCCTTAGGATCTAGCCCCTGGGGACCTCTTCAGTGCCATATCTTACCCCTGACCCCTTGCCCCATTCCTTCTGCCCCAGCCCCACTGAACTGGGTGCAGACCACAAAGTCTCCGCCTTTCCTGTCACGTTTGGGTGTTTCCACAAGTCACATCCTCTATCTAGAATGTGGTTCTCCCTTCTGATTTGATCGCACTTGTCTTTTGGGTCTAGTTTAGATGTTGACCCCTATGACCCTGGAGACTGGATCAGATGCTCTACAATGTGCACCACAAAATCGTGGTGCCTTTTCAGTTTTCACAGCATATTTTAGTTGCTTAGTTACTTGACAGTTCCTCTCTGCTAGAAATGTAAATTTATTGAGAGCAAAGATGACTCAGATGTACTCTATTGTATCCAAAGCACCTAGGGACATTGTAGGACCTCAGTCAATGTTTATTGTAGAGATGAATTTGAAGTCCCATTAGATCCAAGCCTAGAGCATTATTTCCCCCTGCAGACTCCAGGAGAGAAAGAAGAAACACAGGCTCAGAGGACTTTCCAGCCTTGGGATTCCAGGAGTTTATGAAGTCACTGATGGCCTTAAGCAAAGGAAGAATATCACTGAATTCAGAAAAAGGGAGAAAGCAGAATTGGCAAGATACAAAGAAGAAAATTCTGATCATGTCTCAATTTGCCTCAGGCCAAAGTTTCATGTAATTTAATTTCAGTTTCTTTTATGCTGTTGATAGTTTATGCTGACTTAGTGGGGTATCAGTATCACTAATCCCTGGCTCAGATCTTTAATAATTTTTTTTTAAAAAATGCATCTTGGCTATCCGCATTTGTCCACAGTTTCAATCTGAAATCCTCTGACAGAAGGAGGAACTGGAAATAATTTTTGAATTCACCCAGAATAAGACAATGTTCATGTTTCCCAAGATAATTTTCACTCTTGAAGACTATATAATATTTCTGTCCATTCAGTTAAGATTTGCTTTGCTATTTAATGTGTAAGAGACAACCCCATAAATATAGATGAATATTAGATTTCTAGGTATTATTTGGTAATGTTTATTGTGTAAAGAATTATTTACATATACATCTGCAAGATGATTGCTTGTTTATTTCCCATAATTATGATGTCTTTTTTTTTAATAGCTTATTTCCCGTAACTATGATGTCTATTCAGTTGAGGGAGCAATATTTCTCTCGATTTTGATGGTGGTGGTGTTTAAGCACAACGTGATCTGTAAACCTTAAAAGTAGAGACATAAAAGCTCAATACTTAGAAAGGAATTTGAAATTCATTGAAGCACTGTGGGAACTCAGGCCTGTGTATTTCTGACTTCATTAGGTAAATCTTTGGGAAAATTTAAACAAAAAATAAGTCAATAAATAATGACTGTAAGTTTCATCACCGCTTTTAGCCAAAAAAAAAAAAAAAAAAAAAAAGTCAAATGTTTTTTCTCAAAACTTTCCTTAATGGAAGAAGTCTGTAAAATATGGTTTAGTTACTGCCCAGAGGAAGCTCTTCTATGAAAGATTTCAAGGGAAAGATCCATCTTGAAATCTCTCATATAAAACTCCATTTTTATGGCTGTAGGACAATTCAGGTCGAGATGACACATGGTATTTTAAATTGAATATTTTGCAGAGGTAAATTTAAATTTTAAAAATAAAGATGTTTTTAGAGTCATCTTCATCTAAGACCCTTCAGTGATGGTGCAGCCTTCTTAGTGAAAGCTTAGCTACCAGACAGCATGCAATACTAGCACTCATTGGCAGGTGTGCACAGCAGGAAAAGCATCCCCCATTAAGGTTTTAGTAATGTCAGTATACAGGAGGCACCTGAAAGATGGAACTTGCTCAAATAACAATTTTACATATGAGTCAGTATAATAGCAGAGTAAAAAGTGCTTGATTTTGGTGTTGGAATATGAATGAGCCATAATTGGAAGTTTAATTGATGGGAGGGAGAGGCATGTGGGGCTGGATTATAAAGTCCATCTAGGGTTTATGGAGACTGTAAAGAAGTGATTGGCATGAATGCTTAAGCATCCTATTAAAACTTCTCTAGAGACAGGGACACTTGTCTAGTGAAACTGCCATCCATACAAATCTGCTTTAGCGGAGGTGAAGGGTGCAGATTAACAGCTGACTCTGGAATAATACATATATGTTCAGAACCATCAGAAGGACAGTAACCAATGTCAAAGCTGATGAAGCTCTTGGGGAATATTTGGATGACTACAAAGCTTCCTACTGCAGGCAGGCTGACCTTTTTCAAACACAAATATTATGATGTCACTATACTGTTTGAAATATATTGGCTTCCAGTTGTCTGCGAATAGCCTAAACCCTCAAATTGCTGACAAAGCCCTTCACAATTTGGGTTTGTCTACTTCCTCACTCTGCTCCACACTCTTATTCCTCCACGGAATTGCTCTTACCTCTTGACTCCTGCTTCTTTTCTCAGGAACATTCTATCTTCCACCATCCTCTCCTTTTTCAATAAGTTCTTGTAAGCTCTTTAGTCCACAACCTAAACATCACGTCTTCAGGGATGAAGGTCTTCCCTTATAAGAGGTAGAATGTATGCTCCTCCACTTGGTTCCAACAGTACCCTGTAAGTCTATCAGAGCACTTTTGATATTATTTCATATTTGTTGTAAGACAGCAGGCATCATATCCATCAGGACCATCTTCCTATCTTGATCCTCTAGAGTGTGACACATAGTAGGCACTCAACAACTGTGAGTAGACTAAATGAAGTGATAAATGCACTTTTACTATAGCCTAAGGAGTATAAAGAAGCTCAGTGTCTACACATCACTAAAGCAGATTATCTATGTGTTTACACTGTGTTGGGGTGAGGTATTAGTGAAATACGTGATGCGGATATAGAGACAGTTCTTTCCTAGAGCTAGGGTGTCATCAGACTATAGATGTTGGACCATTCTAGGTGAAAGATGTTGGTATTAGATTCACAGTTGTGTTGAAAAAGATCTGCATAAGTTGAACTCCAAATAAACAGTATGTCAGACAAAGCATGAGTCAAAAGTCAGAGGAAAATATAGATTTGGATGTGCTCAATATGTTTCTTGAAGCAGTGTCTTTTTCATGTCTCTTCAAGCTTGTGACAGTTTTTGAGGGGTCTGTCCAGGTTTCCTGAGGAAAGTATTTTGGAAGATGATTTTAGATGTGGCTTTCACATTGGCATGCCTAACTGGAATGCCATACCTGTGAAGGAATAGTAACAAAAGATTGAAGAGGTTAGGTTGCCTCTGAATAGGCTAAGAGTTTCGACTGATGTGACTGGCTCTCAGAAGGCCTTGTAAGGCCTGGAACAGGGCAGTAATGAGATGAAAGTTTTCCCACATGTCAGAGAGTTTTAACTCTTAGTATCTATATAAAGAATCAATAGTAGGGGTGACAAGGAAAACTGCTATGATGAGATGAGACTATGTATCAGCATCCAGCACTGTGCACATTCCACTTCAGAAACACTAAGTTTGAAGATATGCACACATGTGATATCATTATAGCATTGCCTATTTGGAGAAGTTCTGGAGACCTCCATCAAAGTTCTATTACAAAGAAATGCTATTGAGTTTCTATGTAAAGGCTGCTGATAGACAGCTCATATAATAATCTGATGTTTTTTCCTTTATTCATTCAGTAAATATTTGGTGATCACTCATATGTGCCAGACCAGGTTCTTAATACTAGAGATTTAGCTATGAAAAATAGAGGCATTTATGTACTGTCTAGAGCAACATTTGCGAATGGAAATTTCTGCAATGATGGAAATGTTCTGTTATCTGTACTGATACAATTGCCAGTAGCCGCATGTGGTCATTGCACATTTGAAGTGTGTCTGGTATGATTGAGGAGCTAAATTCAAAATCTTTATCTTGTTGAAAATGCTATACTGTACTTGATGTCCAACAGAGGACTTGTTTCTCACACCTCATCCATTGCATTGTCAGTGCAAAACCTTACAGAAATATATGTAGGTTCCTGGAAAACTTGACTTTATTTCTCTACTGTGTTTTTGTTGTTAAGTTCCCTTGGCCTAGAATAAGCAAATGCCTACCACTACCCCCACCAGAAGATCCTACCTGACCACTTCTATTCTCAGTAGGAGCCAAAGCCTTCATGAAGCCTTACCCACATGCCTCAGTCAGTTCCCATAGACCCCCGTACATCTCTTCATCATAACACTTACTACCACATATTACATATAGTCACTTTTATACTTTAGAGGCAGTGGAGCATGGCAGGTATGAATACAAGCTCTAGGGCCAGATTGCCTAGTTTCAGGCACACAAAGATTTACTATGAGCAATTCATTTTCTAATTTTATAAATAATAATAATTAAAGGCATTCATAATTTCCAATTACAACATTAACTCTAGACAAAAAAATGTGGAAACACAATACATTTAATATCCAAGATTGCCTCATCAAGCATGAATGAGTTTTTTTTTAATTTGAGTTCTTTTTTTTCTAGTTTGTTGGCTTTTATTTTTTTATTTTTATTTTTAATTTTTTAATTTTTATTTTTTGAAAGAAAGAAAAAGAGAAGAAAGAAGAAAGAAAGAAAGAGTGAAAGAAAGAAAGAAAAAGAATGTAAGAGAGAAAGAGGGAGAGAGAACGGGATTCTTGTTCTATTGCCCAGGCTAGAATGCAGTCTAAAAATGGGTATTAAAAAATCTCTTTTATGCCAATAATTGTGCTTAACAATGGAGACAGGAAGGAATGAGGGATGAAAATAACAAACAAGCAGCCAACCAGTGTTTTATTTAAACCTGTGAAATGCTATGCAATTGCTGAGGAGTGATTTACTTCCAATGATGTGGTCACTTTTAAAATAGGTGTAATGTGATACTGAGAAAAATGTATGTTTTGTGGATTTGGGGTGGAGAGTTCTGTAAATA
>CAUYLG010057838.1:0-18524 GCA_963573385.1 Cacajao melanocephalus | reverse complement strand
TACACAGTTGGTGGGAGTGTAAATTAGTTCAACCATTGTGGAAGACAGTGTGGTGATTTCTCAAGGATCTAGAAATAGAAATTCCATTTGACCCAGCAATCCCATTACTGGGTATATACCCAAAGAACTATAAATTGTTCTTCTATAAAGACACATGCACACGTATGTTCATTGCAGCCCTGTGTACAATAGCAAAGGCCTGGAACCAACCCAAATGCCCATCAATGATAGATTGGACAAAAAAAAATGTGGCACCTATACACCATGGAATACTATGCAGCCATAAAAAACGATGAGTTCATGTCCTTCGTAGGGACTTGGATGAATCTGGAAACCACCATTCTCAGCAAACTGACACAAGAACAGAAAACCAAACACCACATGTTCTTACTCATAGACGGGTGTTGAACAATGAGAACACATGGACTCAGGGAGAGGAGCATCACACACTGGGGGCAGTTGAGGGGGCTAGGGGAGGGACAGCAGGGGGTGGAGAGGGTGGGGAGGGATAAAATGGGGAGAAATGCTGGATATAGTCAAAGGCGGAATAGAGGCAGCAAACCACCTGGTTATGTATGTACCTATGCAACAAGCCTGCATGACATGCACATGTACCCCAGAACCTAAAGTAAAATTAAAAAAAAAAACAAAAAACCAAACATGATGAATAACATGCAGTGGCATTCTAGCCAGTCTGCCTCATGCCCACTTCATTTGCATTTTCCTTTTATTTTGTTCAGTACTTTAAAAAGTCCAGAGTCCACCTACATTTAGAGTTGGTGTATAAGACCTTTGCAAATCTCTTCAGTGCTGATAGAGAAGAGAAAGACTGAGAAATGTCTTAAAGGAGAAGAGTTAGGAGAGGAAAATGTATTTATGAATATTTAAAATAGAAAATACTTTTTAAAGGGGGTTGATTACTATGTGGTCAAAGTCTTGTAGGGATTTCTTATATATCAGAGTTTGTTATAGCCTCATATCAGCAGTATTATAGCCTCACAATAAAAAATGCTCTTATAGCATTCTGAGTGTTAAAGTGCAAGACTACCTAGAGTGGCTGTATGGACTGCTTAGTTGGAAACCGTAGTGAATGATGTACCACCTCACACCCATTAGGATAGCTATTATTAAAAAGGCAAGAGATAACAAGTGTTGGCAAGGGTGTGGAGAAAAGGGAACCTTTGTACACTGTTGGTAGGAATGTAGATTAGTGCAGCCATTATAGAAAACAGTATGGAGGTTCCCAAAGAAATTAAAAATAAAATTACCACATGACTCAGCAATCCCTCTTCTGGTTATATATTCAAAGGAGATGAAATCACCACCTTGTAAAGATATCTGCACTCCCACAGAATTCACAGTTGGACAGATATGAAACCAACCAAAATACCCATCAGCCAGTGAGTGGATAAAGAAAATGTGGCATATATACACCATGGAGTACTACTCAGTCATAAAAAGAAAAAAATAATGTGTTTTGCAACAACTTAGATGGAGCTGGAGACCATTTTCTAAGTGAAATAAGTCAGGAATGGAAAACCAAATACCACATGTTCTCACTTATAAATAAGAGCTAAGCTGTGGGTATGCAGAGGCATACAGAGTGATATATATAATAGACTGTGGAGACTCAGAGAGGGGAGCATGGGAGAGGGGGCAAACGGTAAAACAGCTACATATTGGGTATAATATATGCTACTCTGGTGATGGGTGCACTGAAATCTCAGACTTGACTACTGTGCAATTTGTCCATGTAACCCCAGACCACGTGTACCCACAAAGGTATTGGAAAAAAAAGATATCTGCACTCCCATGTTCATTGCAGCATTAGTGACAATAGTCAAGATACAGAAACAACCTAGGTGTCCACTTATGAACAAATGAATAAGGAAACTGTCACACACACACACACACACACACACACACACACAGACACACACTAATATTTTATCAGGCTTAAAAAAGAAGCAGGTCTTGCCATTTACCACAACAGATGGACCTGGAAGACATTATGCTAAGTGAAATAAGTCAAACATAGAAAAACATTGTATGATCTCACTTATATGTGTGAGATTTTATATATACATATATATGTGTGTATGTATGTGTATGTATATATATTAAAATACACGGAATGAAACTGATTACCACAGGTAGAGATGTTGGAGGGAAAGGTGAGGAAATGGGGATATGTAGGTCAAAGGATACAAAATAGCTGAGGTATAGGATGAACAGTTTAGATATCTGATGTGTAACACAAAGACCAAAGTTAATAAAGTTATATTAGGGGTTTTTGTTAAATAAGTAGATTTTAGATGCTTTTGTCATAAAAAGTATATGAGATAGTAAGTTATCTGTTTCACTCAGTGTAGCAATCATGTTACTATCTATCTGTATATATATCTCATAATGTTATGTTGTAAATCTCAAATATATACAATAAAACTTGTTAAAAAAAGAAAACTAACACAGTGAAAATTCTGTTTTGATTGCAATTCTGTGTCTTTGCTAACTTTTTGTGTCTAAGCTAAGGGGACAATCCATAGCAAAAACAAACTGACAAACACTTTTCCTTCTGGGTAAACCCACACATATGCAAGTTAGGAAATTTACCTTGCTTCAATGTTAAGAGATGACTTTTAATTTAATTTAATTTAATTTTTGATACAGATTCTTTCTCTGTCGCCCAGGCTGGAGTGCAGTGGCACGATCTTGGCTCACTGCAACCTCCACCTCCCAGGTTCAAGCAATTCTTCTGCCTCAGCCTCCCGAGTAGCTGGGACTACAGTTGTGTACCACCATGTCAAGCTGATTTTTGTATTTTTAGTAGAGACAGGGTTTCACCATATTAGCCAGGCTGGTCTTGAACTCCTGACCTCATGATCCGCCTGCCTCGGCCTCCCAAAGTGCTGGGATTACAGGCGTGAGTCACCGTGCCCAGCTGCTTATTTTATTTTTTAAGAGATAACTTTATAAATGATTGTTTATTTTTAGGGTATCTGATGAAATTACAGACTATATCCATTAAAATATTAAGTCTTATATATGTGTATGTTATTTCGCCACTTGGTAAAAAAGCAAATTTATGGCCTGAAATGAATGCTTTTTACCTTTCCTTCCCTGGTTTGAGCACTATTAGCTGCCTGAAAGAACAGTCATATTCAAAAGCAAGTCTTGGCAGAATGCTTATAGACTAAAATTTAGGTGATAGTGCATGTTAGGAGAACTTTTATTTTCAAGCAGTTTTATCTATTAAGATGGTATTATCCTTGCCAAAGCCTCAAAAGACATGAAAAGCAATAAAGTCAGTGAAATTGAATGAACTTTGTAATGGGAATCAGAAGATCTGGGTTCAAATCCTTATTCTGCCAGAAGTTCTGAGTTTGAGCAGGTGAATTACTTGTTTGGGATATAATTCTTTATCTATAACTTGAAAGCTTGGATGTGATATTCTCTTAAAATCTTTTCCAGCTTAAAAAGTCTATGACTGCATAATTGTTATACGTTCCTCACCGCTTCTAAATGTCTGTATATAGTTTTACTCTGTTTTTTTCTTGAAAGAAAAGTTAAGTGACTTTGCAAGACCAGTTCATATAAGCTTAAAACTGTCCCTTTCCAGTTGCTCTGATTTTGTTGATGTTCACTAATTTATCCAGCAAACATTTATTTGTCATGTACAAGATTTCAGGTTCTTTTAGGTTCTGGGGAGAGAACGATGAAGAAAACAGACTCTGTTCTCAAGGAGATTACAGTTTGGTAGAGGAAGAAAAAAAACTATAGTGTAGTTAAAAAGGGATGTGACATGACAGCATGGTGGCACAAAGAGGAAGTGAATATTCTTTTGACTAGTCAAGTAAGAGTTTACAGGGGACGGGACCTCTAAGCAGAGTGTTAAACTTCAAAGACCTGTCCCCCCAGTAAAATATTGTATATTCTTAACATATAAAAATTAGGAAGTACAGATAAGCAAAAAAAAAAAAAAAAAAACAAAAACCAGTTAGTACCTTGATAGGCATTCCTTCTCACCCATTTGAAGGTGAGTTGTTTTTTTTCTTTTTCTTTTTTCTTATTTAAGAGATGGGGTCTCACTAAATTGACCAGGCTGGTCTTGAACTCTTGGCCTCAAGTGATTCTCCCATCTTGGCCTCCCAAAGTGCTGGGATTACAGGCATTAGCCACCATGAAAGTGGGTTTTATAGGATGCCTAGAATACTATAATAAAAAGAGTCAGGGTTGGAGAAGGAAGCATTAGAGACAAAAGGAATGATAAATGCAAAGGTATGAAGGCCTGAAAAAGCATGTTGTGTATGGTCTCCCGTAATTACTGAATACTTAGGTGTGGCTGTTTCATGAAAGATACTGCATGGGAAATGTGCAGGTGTAGGAAGTCTTCAATTAGATCATAGAGGGCTTTGCTTATGATACTAAGCTATTTAGAGTCTGTCTATAGGAAATCAGAAGCCTTAAAGGGTTTTAAGCTAGGCAAGGGACAGATTCATGATGTGATTTGCATTTCAGAATACTTATTCTGGCCAATTTCACAAAAGCAGACTGAACATTCACTACCTTTTTGCATTCCTTCACCAAACCTGTAGAAATAATAGAAAAATTTGAATGTAGCTATGTATAGACACGAGAAGGGGAACTCTCCATAAATCCAAAAACTGTGAAGAATTTCTGAAAATAAATAGGAGGTCCTGTAGGGTAACAACTTATACCCATAGGTAAGAGGCTAGGAAGGGTCCCAGAATAATTAGTAGGGTGATTCATTAGCATTATTGCAACTTGAGCAGCCAAGCAGCTTCGACTTCTATGCATTCTAAGACCAACTTGGGCCAAGTAAAGGATCTGTTGCCATGTGAGAACTGCATATAGGAGCCCTGGGTCTATGAGAGTAGGAGGTACTTATGGGTAACTGGCTATATTCATGCCTAGAAAACCAAAGACTGAGAACCCTGTCTGTGACATGTTCTGCTTCTCCTCCACTCCCACTAAAAGCAGTACGACTACTGCGCCTGAGTGAGCTTTACCAAAGCCTACAGGGTGTAACAGAATCCCAAGTACAAAGATAAGAATCTCTAAATGTTTCAGGAAAGCCAACACTATAAAAAAGAATAAACAAAAAAGAACTTAGGATCAAATAAAAAGTTACTAGAACAGAGTTCTAAAATAAGTATACCTAATACTTTTAGACAGATAGGGAATTTATTATATCCTTAACAAAAACAAGTGGCTATAAAACAAGAGTAGGCATTTATTAAAAAGAGTCAATTAGAGATCTGGGGAATGAGAAATATGGTTGTTGAGATGGAACAATCTTTTGGTGCCAAGGTGGATGGATTAGAACTGTGCATGGTTGGTAGCTGGGAGAACTTGCCCCCCCCCCTTTTTTTTTTTTTTTAAAGATGGAGTTTTGCTCTTATCACCCAGGCTGGAGTGCAGTGGCGTGATCTTAGTTCACTGCAACCTCCGCCTCCCGTGTTCAGGTGACTCTCCTGCCTCAGTCTCCCCAGTAGTTGGGATTACAGGTGCCTGCCACGATGCCCAGCTAATCTTTTTTTGTTTTTTTTGAGACAGAGTCTTGCTCTGTTCCCAGGCTGGAATGTGGTGGTGCAATCTTGGCTCACTGCAACCTCCGCCTCCCAGGTTTAAGTGATTCTCCTGCCTCAACCTCCAGAGTAGCTAGAACTACAGGTGTGTGCCACAACACCCAGCTAATTTTTTGGTATTTTTAGTAGAGACAGGGTTTCACCATGTTGGCCAGGATGGTCTCAATCTCTTGACCTCATGGTCTGCCCACCTTGGCCTCCGAAAGTGCTGGGATTACAGGCATGAGCCACTGTGCCCGGCCAATTTATAGTAGAGACGAGGTTTCACCACGTTGGGCAGGCTGGTCTTGAACGCTTAACCTCAAGTGATCTTCCTGCCTCAGCCTCCCAAAGTGCTGTGAGCCACCGCACCCAGCCAGGACTGGATATTTTTGATGCTCCAGTGATATAATGAGATCCTAAACTTAGCAGCATAAGGAGACAAATACAAGAGTTGTTAAGTATGTAGGATTAAGAAAACATACCTGTATGGGAATGAGACAGAAAAGGGATTCTAGACTGTTCTTTTTTTTTTTTTTTGAGATGGAGTTTCACCCTGTCATCCAGGCTGGAGTGCAATGGCCCAGTCTTGGCCTACTGCAACCTCTACCTCCTGGGTTCAAACTATTCTCCTGCCTCAGCCTCCTGAGTAGCTGGGTTTACAGGCGCCCACCACCGTGCCAAGCTAATTTTTGTATTTTTAGTAGAGACGGGGTTTCTCCATGTTGGCCAGGCTGATCTTGACCTCTTAACCTCGTAATCTGCCCGCTTTGGCCTCCCAAAGTGCTGGGACTGTGTGCGGCCTGGATTCTAGACTATTCTTAGGTTTCTTGATTGGTTGAGTGGAGAGATGATATTGCCAGAAACCATGGTAGCAAATGCAATAGTAAAAGCATTTTGGGAATGAGAATAAAAGATACTTCTATCTCACTTGAGCATGCTGAGATTGAGATGCCTGTGAGACAACCACACGGAAAAGTGTTATAGTCTATCAGACTAGTGGATATATGGATTTGGAACTCAAATGTTTGGGATTGAGCAAAATTTGGAAGTCATACGTGATAATTGTAGTTGATGGGTGAAGTTTCTCAGGAAGAATGAATATACTGTAAGACCAAATGACCACTACTGTTTGAGACTATGTTGAAGAAGGGGAGCCTGCAGGCAAGGGAGAAAAGAATGGTTGAAAGAGTGAGAGGTGAACCGAGAGTCATGTCTTGGAAACCAGAGAAGTAAGGGAGTGGTCAGCAATGCCAAATTATCAAAGGATAAGTAAGGACTGAGTAGTGATTTGATAACTAAGACACACCAAAACAGGAACAGCTGAACTACCTTCCTCCAGACCACTTATGTGAGAGAAAAATAAAGCTCTCATTTCTGCACACGACAGGTATTTGTCATGTGCAACAGAACCTAATCCTAACTGACACAGAGAGCCAGTCCATTGGCTGGATTAAGGCTAATATGGAGGCTGGCCTTAGCAGTCAGTTCTTTGCAGGTGAAGAGGTTATGGCCCCAGTTGGTTTTTCACTTTGCAGGTGAAGAGGTTATGGCCCCAGCTGATATAAAGGGGAGATTATCTGAAAAACGTTTTGACACTGATCTAAATAATCCTTGAGAGAGCCTTTCTCAGCTTCAGATTCTGGAAGAACATGGCCATCCCTCTTGTAGTGTGAGCCAACAGAAAATTCATAGGAGATAAGAAGACTCAGAAGTTCTAAAGAAGATGTAATTTGAGTTTTCATAGCAGATGGCTGCCTGTGAAATAGTTATAACACTGCATCAGACATTAAAAATTTAAATTCGTAGACTCAGTGCAGTGAAATTTAAGAGGGGATTATTATAAACAAGAAAGCATTCTGAGAACAGGAAAAAAGCTTTTAGAAAACAAAATCATTTATATTGAATTAAAATTAATAATAATGAAAAGTAGATTAGATACTCCAGTAAACAATACTGGTGAGTTAAAAGACCTAGTTTATTTGATGTTCCAGAGTTATGGGAAGGTAGATATGGAGATCATGACCAAAAAGGTAATAGATAGATGCAAGAAATTTGGTATATATAAATTAGGTGTTTTAAAAGAACAGAGATGATGCATAAGTAGTCAAGAAGTACTTATGGAAAAATGTTAAAAATGTTGCAAAATTGAAGACTTTAACTTTTAAAAGAACTCACCAAATAAGATTAGTGAATGTACTAGTCACATTTCTGATATTTAAGGATAAGAGGGAAAATTCTATAAATATTCAAAGGAAGGAACCAAATGATTTTCAAAGGGAAGACAATCAAGTTGGAATCCAGTCTTCTAATGAAAAATGTGAGATCAGAGAATTTAAGATCTTTAGTTTAATAGACTAGTAAGATTCTAGTGGAAAATTTGGATGACTGGCTTAAATTATAAACTTTTTTTTTGGCTAAACAAGGATATAAAATATAAAACAATTCAGTAATTTTTGCTTTAGGTTAAATAATACTGTTATTGTTTTTGATTGTACTGAGAACTAGTGAAAACTTCGTCACCAAATAGCATTGGTTCTGGGCTTAGAGTTTGGGAACTACGGTGGTAGGTGATATTGGTCTCTCTGCAAGTTTGTAAGGGAAGAAGATGTGACCTCAGGTTTTTTTTTTTTTTTTTTTTGAGACAGAATTTCACTCATATTGCCCAGGCTGGAGTGCAATGGTGCAGTCTTGGCTCACTGCAACCTCCGCCTCCTGGGTTCAAGTGATTCTCCTGCCTCAGGCTCCTGAGCAGCTGGGATTACAGGCATGTGCCACCATGCCCCGCTAATTTTGTATGTGTAGTAGAGACAGAGTTTCTCCGTGTTGGTCAGGCTGGTCTTGAACTCTCGACCTCAGGTAATCTGCCCGCCTCCGGCTCCCAAAGTGCTGGGATTATAGGCATGAGCCACTGTGCCCGGCCTGACCTCAGTTTTATACCTTGCTACACTGTCATTGATGTACAGAGGCTAAAAAGAGATTTCCAGACAGACAAGGTTTTGGAAATTATATTAACTTTGTACTTTTTCTAAATATATCCAGGAGAATACTCTTTAGAATAATATAATTAGTGAACTTGATTTAACAGATTAATATTAAACTTTGTACCTTACAAGGGGATTTTATTTTGATTACCTATAAAATAGTCACGAAACCTAAGCCACAGAAATAACAAAAATAAAAACTCAAAAGTATTTATTTTAAGCATTTGTCGTATTCTTTGTGCTAGTCTCTGTGGATACAGTGACAAACAGGGTTGTCTTATCCTGATCCTGCAGTCTGGGAAGTTCAAGAGCTTAGTGCTCCATCTAGGGGCTTATGGTGAGGACAAGATGCTGGGTCAAAACATGATGGAGAAACAGAAAAGAGAGTGAGCATGTACAAAGAGATCACATTGTGAGAGTGGAAGCAAGAGAATTCTAGGAAGCCAAACTTCCTTTTATAACAATCCACTCTTGCAGTAACTAGTCCAGTCCTGAGAAAAGTGAGAACTCACTCCCACAGGAGAGAATTAAATCTATTTGAGGGATCTGCCCCCATCACCCAAACACCTTCCACCAGGCCCTGCCTCCCAACACTGCTACGTAGGGGATCAAATTTCGTCATGAGTTTTGGAGGGAACAAATCAAATTGTAGCAGAGATAATGTGATTTTTTTGTCCAGATTGAGTGTATAGTCTAGCAAGGGATACAAAATAACCAGATATTACAATGTAAGTTGGTGGATGCCATAATGGATGGACCGCATAATTGAATGTGAGCATAGAACAGGAGCACTTAACCCGAATGAACAGGGGAGGCAGAGATGGCTTTCTAAAGAAGGAACATCTGAATTGAGACAAGGAAACAGGACAGAGAAATTGAGAAGATTTCAGATTAGTTGATTGCAGAGGGTATAAAGTGAGAGAAAGAGGTTAGGAGAGAGGTCACTAGGTATAGTATCACACAGAACCTTGAAAGCAATGTTAGGGCAGTTGGACTTTATCCTGAGAAGAATGGGAATCTATTGAAATATTTTAATAATGAAAAGTTATATGATCTGGTTTGTTTTTTTAGGAAGGTTACTCAGGCTGTAGTGTGAATGGATTACAGCCAGGTAAAATTAAAGTTAGGGAGATCAATTAGGAAGTTGTCTTGGGTATTCATTTGTCCTAACAGTAATTTTTCTAGATTGGAGGTAATGTTAGATTGGCTACAGTAGGATCATAAGGATGGAGATGGATTTGAGAAATATTTAGGGTTTGGTGGTTGGATATCAGGGAGAGTAGAAAGAAGAGGACCAACCTAGTCTTAAATTTCTGGCTTATGCAGATAGGTAGATGATGGTGTCATTCAGTAGATAAACCTTGGAGCAGAAGATTAGGGAAGGATGGTTGAGTTCAGTTTGAGGTGCCTATGGGACATCTAACTTGAGATCCAGTTGGTATTTGGATAAGTTGGTCTGAATTTTAAGAGAGAGATGTGGGTTGGAGATTACGATTTGGAGAGTATCAGCATTTGGAAAATAAATAAAGTTGTGGATATGAAAGATTACCCAGGTAAAATGTGCAGAGATAGAAGAGGTGATCCAGGTCAAGGATCTTAGGAACATGTGCTTCTAAAATGAGGATGCTGACTGGGTGTGGTGGCTCATGTCTGTAACCCTAGCACTTTGGAAGGCCAAGGTGGTGGACTGCTTGAGTTCAGGAGTTTGAGACCAGCCTGGGCAACATAGCAAAACCCCATCTCTACAAAAAAGTATAAAAAATTAGCTGGGCATGGCAGTATGCACCTGTAGTCCCAGCTACTTGGGAGCTGAGGTGGGAGGAGCACCTGAGCCCAGGAAGTTGAGGCCACAGTGAGCCATCATGATTGTGCTGCTGTATTCCTGCCTGGGTGACAGAATGAGACCCTGTCGCAAAAAAAAAAAAAAAAAAAAAAAAAAAAAAAGTGGATTAAGACTTTCAGAAGAAAAAAGGTAGGACAGAAATTCAGTAGAGTGTGAGCTAACAATTCAAAAAACATTGTACATGTATGTTGGGATTAAAAAAAATAAGTAAATGAATGGTGAATGATGGGAGCTGGTTTTCTCATATTTAGGGAGTGTGGTAACCACAGGCAGGGGGAAGGCTAGACTGAATCATGTGGTACTGAATTGGAGTTTGAAACATAAGCATTGAACTCATGTTTACCTTAATATTGATACAGATTCAGAAATAAGTATAGATGTATATGTATACATAGCCTAGTATACATACATTTATTTCCTAGCTCTGTTTGCTGAGAGGGCCTAGGAGAAACGACAACCCAGTACACGAGCACACCCAGCATCAGATCTTGGTTTCTAATACCATTCTCAGGTAGAAAGAACTAAGGTTCCTTAGAAAATGGCTGACTCTAGGGCTGGGGCAGTGAATTTGCAAGTTGAGCCTGGAACATTGTAGAGTGCCAGAAAATAAGAAAATATGCAAAATGCAAAAGGACAGGGGCTTGGCAAAGGGATACAGGAACTAACTAAAAGAGCACCCAGTGACTGAAGCTGGAACAATTTGCACAATAAAATAAGTAATATCATATTATTGGATTATGACCCAAAGCATAAAATAAATATCCCTAAGTCCACACTGATTAAAATAAACAGTTAAATAAATAATTGTCCCCACTTATTTATTTATCTTGTACAGAAGAATTCCAAATAATTTGTGCAGACACTTCTCAGGGAAGTGGAACTTAATCTCCTACCCTCCCACCACCTCCTTGAGTATGGGCTGCACTTGGTGACTGAGAGGGAATGATTAATTATGTGGATTCTGTTTGAGATCAGGTAAGTCAAGAACCAAGGTATTTGTGTAGGATATAGCGTTAAAGAATACTGGTCAATCCCATTACTGGGTATATCTCCAAAGGATTATAAATCGTTCTATTATAAAGACACATGCACACATATGTTTGTTGAGGCACTGTTTACAATAGCAAAGACCTGGAACCAACCCAAATGCCCATCGATGATAGAATGGACAGGGAAAATGTGGCACATATACACCATGGAATACTATGCAGCCATAAAAATGATGAGTTTGTGTCCTTTGTAGGGACATGGATGAATCTGGAAACCATCGTTCTCAGCAAACTGACACAGGAACGGAAAATCAAACACCGCATGTTCTCACTCATAGGCAGGTGTTGAACAATGAGAACATGCGGACACCGGGAGGGGAGCATCACACATTGGGGTCTGTTGGGGAGGTTGAGGAGGGATAACATGGGGAGAAATGCCAGATATAGGTGACAGGGGGATGGAGGCAGCAAACCACATTGCCATGTATGTACCTGTGCAATAATCCTGCATGATCTGCACATGTACCCCAGAACTTAAAAGTATAAAAAAAAATGCTGGTAATCTCAGAGGGAACAGTTTGTGCGGAGAGGTAGATACTTGTGCTCTTAATGTATATAGCTCTAAATTTAACCAACCTTGTAGAATATTCTGTGCTTTTATTAGATTTTTTTTTTTTTTGAAATAGAGATTTGCTCTCTTGCACTGGAGTGCAGTGGTGTGATCTCAGCTCACTGCATCCTCCGCCTCCCAGGTTCAAGCAGTCCTCCTGCCTCAACCTACCGAGTAGGTGGGATTCCAGGTGCCCACCACCACACTCAGCTAATTTTTGTATTTTAGTAGAAATGGGGTTTCACCATGTTGGCCAGGCTGCTCTTGAACTCCTGACCTCAAGTGATCCCAAAGTGCTGGGATTACAGGCGTGAGCCAGCACACCCAGCCTGTTTTTGTTATATTTAATCACAAACTGACAGCTATTTAATGTCTGTCAAAACTTCACTAAAGCTATTATTGTACCACTGTACTCTGGCCTGGGCAACAGAGCAAGATCTCATGTCTTAAAAACTTTACTTAATAGCAAAAAATCCACATCAGATATGAGACAGACAGTCTAATGAATATCTTAATTATGCATTTGTGTAGTTTCTTGTATTAAGTCTTCAGAGAACAAAAGTATCAAGACCACATCATCTTAGTCTCCTGTGACATGAAAATGCCTGTGCTGAGTTCTGATTTAATGATATGTTATCTGTCTATATAGAATCAATCTGTAAGACACATCATTTGAATGATTTGCATTTTCCAAAATTATATTTGAAACTACAGTCCTAGGTTCATTGTTCTTTGTACAAGTGCATCTTGTTCAGATACAAAATTTACATGTTTTCTTTTTCTTCTTATTGCAAAGTGAAAACTTATAACCTGGAAAACATGGACCCAGATTTGACACTTGGTGTTTTTAATTTGCTTATATCATGAGCTTGTTAGTATCTGTTTGAATTGTCTATTACCATGTAACAAATCACCCCAAAACCTTGTGACTACAGCAGTGATGTATCAGTTTTACAATTCTGTGGATCAGGAGTTTGATCAGGGCTTGGATAGGGGATTCTTCTGCTCTATGTGGCATCAGCTGGGATCGCTTAGTTGGTAGCTGGTATGGGTTGGATAGTCTCAGGCTTTATTCACGTATCTGACACTTTTGTATGCCTCCACATGGCGTCTCCACAGCATTGTGGTGTCAGGGTAGTTGGATTTCTTACATGGCGTCTGGCTTCCAAGAAGAGAGAAGAAGGGGAAGCCACCAGTCTTCCGGGTTACTGCAGTTTCAGAATGTCACTTTGACCACATTCTTCTTGCTGGTCAAAGCAAGTCACAAGGCCAACCAGGATTCAAGGGACTAGGAAATAAAGCCTCATCTCTTCATAGGTGGAATGACATGTGTACATTAGGAAGCAAATAATCAATGGCAGCCACATTTGGAAGATAGTATGTGGCCATACCCTCTATTATGGTGTCTAATCTTTTAATTTTATTTACACGATTTTATGATTAATCCTATTTATCTTGTATTTTAACTTGTAACAATTTAAGTTCTTTTGGAAATTATGTTATAAATCTCAAATTAAAATTATTACCTTAATTTAATAGAAAAGATTTTGAGATAATGGGAGGCCTGGATAAACCTCTTTTTTGTTGTCATTCACTATACATTTGTCTTGTCATTCACTATAAATTTAATAAGTATCTTGGATTATTTAGTTGAAAATCTTCAAAACATCTTTGTTTAGTAAATGCAGCTATGTTATGAGAATTTGTTTTCATTTTAGTTTTCCCTGAACTGGAAAGCTTACTGACATGTGTCCATATTTTTTTAAGCCCTGATAAATTATATAGAGCACAGTTTAGCACAGACTATCATAATTTAAAATGCAGATACTCTTTGATTCAGTAATTCTGCTTCATGAGTACAGAGATATAGCTTGTCTGTATGGCAAAATATTGGAAATGACATCATCAGTGAGAGACTGATTAAATTGTGATATATTCATATATCATGAGATTGTTAAAGGATGAGGGAATTCTGTAAGGAATGGCATGAAATGAGTGGTAAGATACACTATGTTAAAAAGATACAAAACTCTATAGTATTGTATTAGTCTGTTTTCATGCTGCTAATAAAGACATACCTGAGACTGGGCAATTTACAAACGAGAGAGGTTGAATGGACTTACAGTTCCACGTGGCTGGGGAGGCCTCAAAATCATGGTGGAAGGGGAGGAGGAGCAAGTCACGTCCTAAATGGATGGCAGTAGGCAAAGAAAGAGGGCTTGTGCAGGGAAACTCCCCTTATGAAACCATCAGATCTTGTGAGATGTATTCACTACCACGAGAACAGCATGGGAAAAGACCTGCCCCATGATTCAGTTACCTCCCACCAGGTCCTTCCCACAACATATGGGAATTCAGGATGAGATTTGGGCAGAGACACAGGCAAACCATATCATTTCACTCCTGGCTCCTCCCAAATCTCATGTCCTCAGATTTCAAAACCAATCCTGCCTTCCCAACAGTCCCCCGACTCAGCTCATTTCGGCATCATCCACAGTCCAAAGTTTCATCCAAGACAGGGCAAGATCCTTCCACTTATGAGTCTATAAAATCAAAAGCGAGTTAGATACTTCCTAGATACAATGAGGATACAGGCATTGGATAAATACAGCCATTCCAAATGGGAGAAACTGGCCAAAACAAAGGGCCTACAGGTCCCAAGCAAGTCCGAAATCCAGCAGGGTGGTCAAATCTTAAAGCTCCAAAATGATCTCCTTTGACTCCATGTCTCACATCCAGACATGCTGATGCAAGGGGTGGGTTCCCATGGTCTCAGGCAGCTCTGCCCCTGTGGCTTTGCAGGGTACAGGCTCCCTCCTGGCTGCTTTCATGGGCTGGCGTTGAGTGTCTGTGACTTTTCCAGGCACACAGGGCAAGCTGTTGGTGGATCTACCATGCTGGGGTCTGGAGGATGGTGGCCCTCTTCTCACAGTATCACTAGGTGGTGCCCCAGTAGGAACTCTTTGTGGGGGGGCTCCGACCCCCCATTTGCCTTCTACACTGCCGTAGCGGAGGTTCTCCATGAGGGCCCCACCCCTGCAACAAACTTTTGCCTGGGCATCCAAGTGTTTCCATACATCTTCTGAAATCTAGGTGGAGGTTCCCAAACCCCAGTTCTTGACTTCTGTGCACTCACAGGCTCAACACCATGTGGAAACTGCCAGGGCTTGGGGCTTGCACCTTCTGAAATAATAGCCTGAGCTGTACCTTGGCCCCTTTTAGTCACAGCTGGAGTGGCTGGTACACAGGACACTAAGTCCCTAGACTGCATACACTAGAGGGACCCTGGGCCCGGCCCACAAAATCATTTTTTCTTCCTAAACCTCTGGGCCTGTGATGGGACGGGCTGCCACAAAGGTCTTTGACATGTCCTGGAGATGTTTTCCCCATGTGTTGGTGATTAACATTCAGCTCCTCATTACTTATGCAAATTTCTGCAACTGGCTTGAATTCTTCTCAGAAAATAGGATTTTCTTTTATATCACATTGTCAGGCTGCAAATTTTCCACATATTTTTATGCTCTATTTCCCTTATAAAAGCGAATGTCTTTAACAGCCCCCAAGTCACCTCTTGAATGCTTTGCTGCCTAGAAATACCTTCCACCAAATACCCTCATTCATGTCTCTGAAGTTCAAATTTCTATAAATCTCTAGGGCAGGGGCAGAATGCCGACAGTCTCTTTGCTAAAACATAACAAGAGTCACCTTTGCTCCAGTTCCCAACAACTTCCTCATCTCCATTTGAGACCACCTCAGCCTGGATTTCATTGTCCATATCATTATCAGCATTTTGGTCAAAGCCATACAAGTCTCTACAGAGTTTGAAACTTTCTCACATTTTCTTGTCTTCTTCTGAGCATTCTAGACTGTTCCAGCCTCTGCCTGTTACCCATTTCCAAAGTAGCTTCTACATTTTTGGGTATCTTTTCATCTAACCTCTGCCTGTTACCCATTTCCAAAGTAGCCTCCACATTTTTGGATTTCTTTTCAGCAGTGCCACACTCCCAGTACCAACTTACTGTATTAGTCTATTTTCATGACGCTGATAAAGACATACCCAAAACAGGGCAATTTATAAAAGAAAGATGTTTAATGGACTTATATTTCCATGTGGCTGGGGAGGCCTCACAATCATGGCAGAAGAGGAGGGAGAGCAAGTCACATCTTAACATGGATAGCAACAGGTCAAGAGAGAAAGCTTGTGCAGGGAAACTGTCCCATATGAAACCATCAGATCTCGTGAGATTTATTCACTACCATGAGAACAGCATGGGAAAAGGCCTGCCCTGATGATTCAATTACCTCCCACTGGGTCCTTCCCACAACACGTGGGAATTCAAGATGAGATTTGGGTGGGGACATAGCCAAATCATATCAAATATGCCACCACTTTTGTTTAAAAAAGTGTATGCTTTGGGCTGGACTTGGTGGCTCATGCCTGTAATCCCAGCACTTTGGGAGTCCAAGGCGGGTGGAAAACAAGGTCAGGAGTTTGAGACCAGCCTGGCCAACATGGTGAAACCCCAACTCTACTAAAAATACAAAAATTAGCTAGGTGTGGTGGTGGGCACCTGTAGTCCCAGCTACTTGGGAGGCTGAGGTGAGAGAATCGCTTGAACCTGGGGCTGGGGGACAGAGATTGCAGTGAGCTGAGATTGCGTCAATGCACTCCAGCCTGGGCAACAGAGTGAGACTCAGTCTCAAAAAAAAAAGTATATGCTTTCATATGCATAGAATATCTATGAATACATTAGTAAACAAGGGAAGGGAGCTGGATGATTGGAGGGAAATTTCTGTTCACCATCACTTGTTTTGTACAGTTTTCTTTTTGTACCAAGTACTTGTGTTACCCAACTTTAGAGATGCTCTGATAGGCCAAGTGCAGTAGTTCTTGCCTGAAATCCCACTGCTTTGGGAGGCTGAGGAAGGTGGATCTCTTGAGGTCAGGAGTTCAAGACCAGCCCGGCCAACATGGTGAAACCCCATCTCTACTAAAAATACAAAAATTAGCTGGGCGTGTAATCCCAGCTACTCAGGAGGCTGAGACAGGAGAATTCCTTGAACCTGGGAGGTGAAGGTTGCAGTGAGCCAAGATTGTGCCACTGCACTCCAGCCTAGGTGACAGAGGAAGACTTTGTCTCAAAAAAAAAAAAAAAAAAGCTCTGAGAATTATCATTTGTGGATGTCTTTTTTTGTAAGGCAGAACACTGTATGCTCTATCCAGGCAGCATTCGTCCTGTTTCAGACAGCATGAAGACCGGTAGGAAATATTAAACATATGTACCATGTCTCTAGACTGCTTGTTTGCTTGTTAACAGTTGTCATTTTTGAATTGTCCAGATATTCTGTCCATTATTTTTATTTATTGTTTATTTTTTTATTGTGTTGAAGAGTTTATATTCTGAAAAGTTCTTTGTCAGATACTTGTTCTGCAAATATTTTCTCCAAATTTATGGCTCATCTTTATATTTATATAACACTATCTTTTGAAGAGTAAAAGTTTAAAATTTTAATAAAGTGTTGAGAGATCCAAGATGGCCGATTAACAACAGCTCAGTATTGTAGCTCCCAGTGAAAGCGCAGAGAGCGAGTGGACACCGCCCTTTCAGACGAATTTTTGTTGCCCACAGACTGGGAGATTCCCGGCGGAGGAGCCACACGGGTCACCAGCGCGACTTTTTTGGCTGGCGCGGCTATTTTGCCGGCGCCCTGGCACGGCGCTTCTCGGCGCGGAGTATACGGGACGGGGTGCCCTTTGAGTCCGGCTCGGCTGGTCCTATCCCCACAAGGAGAACAGCAATTGGAAGCACTGAGGACTGAGAGTTTGTTTCACAGTAAGCACAGCTGAACTGGGAAGGTCCTGCTCTGCGGGGAAGGGGCGTCCACCAAAGGAAAACTAAGAAACAGAAAAAACTTCATCACCAGGTGGAGAGATCCAAGATGGCCGATTAACAACAGCTCAGGATTGTAGCTCCCAGTGAAAGCACAGAGAGCGAGTGGATGCCGCAATTTCAGAAGAATTTGTGTGGCCCACAAACTGGGAGATTCTCGGCAGAGGAGCCACACGTGTCGCCAGCGTGACTCTTTTGGCCGGCGCAGCTGTTTTGCCGGCGCCCCGGCGCAGTGCAGCGCTTCTCAGTGCGGAGTATACGCGACTGGGCACCCTTTGAGTAGGGCTCGGCTGGTCCCACCCCCACAAGGAGAACAGCAATTGGAAGTGCTGAGGACTGAGAGTTTCACAGTAAGCACAGCTGAACCCGGGAAGGCCAAGCTCTGTGGGGAAGGGGCGTCTGCCAAAGGAAAATAAGAAACAGAAAAAACTTCATCACCAACAAGCCGGACGTTCACTCAGACCCAATCTGAAAGTCGGCAGTTACAAAGACGACAGGTGTATAAATCCACAAAAATGGGAAGAAACCAGTGCAAAAAGGCTGAGAACACCCGAAATCAGAATGCCTCTCCTCCTACAGGGGATCGCAGCTCCTCATCAGCAAGAGAACAAGGCATGAC
>CAUYLG010057836.1:0-12154 GCA_963573385.1 Cacajao melanocephalus | reverse complement strand
CTGTGGTGGGGGGAACTAGGGGAGGGACTGTGGGGAGTGGGGAGTTGGGGAGGGATAACATGTGGAGAAATGCCAGATATAGGTGATGGGGAGGAAGGCAGCAAACCACATTGCCATGTATGTACCTATGCAACAATCCTGAATGTTCTTCACATGTACCCCAAAACCTAAAACACGATAAAATCTATAAAAAAAGATTTTTAATTCCTAATTTCTCTAGATAGCATTTTCCCAGAACACTTTTGTCTATCCTTTCATTTTCAAAGTTTTGAATTAGCTTCTTTTGGTTATATACTTGCATAACTTACAACTGGGTTTCATATTATGATACAATTTGAAAACATTTTAAATAAATAAGTGTTTTTTTTAATAAGTATTGATGTAAAAGATATAACAAAAACATACTGTCATAATATTTTACGTTTTCCGTTAAATGATTTGAAAAAATATTTCATGATGTAGTCCATTTTGCTTGCTTAATATTTGTAACTTTAAAAAATATAAATTTTCTTTTAATTTATAATGTTTATAGGTTAATATAATAAATTGTAGCATTTCTATAACCTCATAACCTTGATCATTTATCTCTTTAAAATATTTACTATTTTCCTATTACGAGTGAAAGAAAAGTTCTCTCTCTCCTCACATTTTTTACCAGTTATTTTTGGGCAATAAAAATATCCCCTTTAGTATCTTTTTTATACTCTTAAATCTGCTTATACTTCTATAGTTTGATTGTCAGTTTAAAAACTATCCATAGATTCCTTGATATTGAGAATAAAGTAATCAAATAACTTATTTTATATATATACACACACATACATTGACTTCTTTCTGATGTGTCTTTCCTAATTTTTGTTAGTTGTTTTAGTTCTACATTGTCAGGACATGATACTTTTACATTCTATTATGTCACCCTAATCTCCATATTTGTTTTAGACTTAGTGCTAGAGTTAAATATTCAGTGCACACAATCAGTTTTTTTGCGGTAGTTTCTATAGTCACTTATTGGCTGGATAGAAAATAGTTGCTTCAAGAAGGTTCTTCATAACAATATTTCCCAAGTTCTTGCATGTTCAGAAAATTGCCTCTAGCCTTTACACCTTGAAGGGCAGTGTGGCAGGTCATGAAACCTTTGGTACCCATAAGGGATGGTGAATTCATTATCTACCATGGCATCATATTCATTGTTGGATATCTCAACTGTTACTAGTTTTGGAGGCTTTTTTCATATTTTGTCAAAATTCATCTTTTTGAAACTTCCAATAGCATGAGCTTAGCTTCTACATAAAACTTTTCAAATATTTCTTTACTCCAGGATAAAAGTAACAAGGCACTTAAGGCCGAAATGTCCCCAGTTACCTTCTAGTAGACTTGATGTTTTGTTTGTTCAGTTAGCTCAAGTCACTATGTCTTCCCAACTATCCTTTTAGTGCTCTTTTAAAGCAAGTTAGAGTTATCATTTTAGGGCTGGAAGGGCCCTCTGGGATCATCTGGTGTAAAAGTCTCATTTTAGGATGAAGAAACAGGTTCAGGCAAAGGTGAAGATATTTTCTTAAAGTCATGCCACTACTAGGAAGCTGAGTCAGACTTTGAACATCCCAGTGACTCCCAGGCAAGGATTCTTTCCACTTCACCAAGTCCTTCAAAAATACAATGATCAAAACTGTTGCACTACATTTAAAAAACTCAGTGTGTATCCTGTCACAAAAAAAGAATGTATCTAAAGTCTGTTTGATAATTATTTTGTTCTGTATTCTAGCTACAGAACAACGCATGCAGGATAGCTGTATCAGGGAACTTTGAGTGGGTTTGCTGTTCATCTACATAAACTGCCACTTGTATTTTGTTTCTTGAAAATGAGAAACTTCAGACAAATGCACATTTAGTTTTCCTACCCCAAACTCTGTAAACCATCATTTTGAAATAAAATTACACAGCTTATGCTTACAACATAAGGGCCAGATTTTATCTTCAAATATACCACCCACTCTCTAACAGCAGAATTTGGCCCTAAAAACCCATTAACAAATATTGTCATTAAACTAAAGAGCTAATTACTTTGGATTCAGACAGAATGAATGAAATCATAGGCCAACTGCAGCTGGTCGTAATAATGGTGAAACTAACCGTATGTTACACTAGAGAATTAAAGAACAAAGACATATTAACACTAATGTAACCAAACATATAACATTATCCTCCAAATGGAACAAACTATTATAGAGAATTCTTGAAAGTACATTGTCTCATTGATACAAGAAATAAAGAATCTTTCCAAGGAATTAATTGTCATAATTTGAAATGATCAGTGTTTAATGAAGAAGAAAACATGGAGAATTTTGTTCCACTACAATAATCCACAAATGAAGAATTATGTCTAAAAATTATTTTGATCTAATTGGACATACTGTTCTCATACTCAAGTTTAGTTCTAAAAGATACAAGAACCTTGCTTTAAGGTTCTTTTAAACAATCATTAGCAGGACTTCCTTGTGGTTCTATAAAAGTGAATTTTCCAGATAACTAGATATCATCCTGGCCCTTTAGAAATATTTTAAACTGACATTAATAATACATATTTTTTGAAGCTACATCAATAATATGTACTTTAGCAAAAAGTATCACAAACCCTGAGAAATGATAAATATCAATCATAATTTTATCAATTGAGGATAACCATCAATATTGTTTTGAGCAAATATTGTTTTGATTTATTTCAACTTTCTCCCAATGCATCTGTATTTAAAAAAAATAAAATGGGACCCCATCATATTATGGATTTGCAACTTCTTGCTTTCATTTACAGTATACTGTAAACATTTCTCTGTGTCAATAATTTTAGTATATAAATTTTAATGACTTCCCAACTCCTTAAGTTGAGAATAATAAACACATTTTAATCATTTTGCATATCTCACAGGTTTCATTATTACATTGTTTCATAATAATACCAATGCTCCCAATAACTTAGGTATTTAATTCTACTTTCTCCTATACTGATGGCCCCAAGAGGCTCCGCTGTTCTAAAGCTGTATATGTTGCTTTCTGTTATTTTTCCGTCTCAAAATCACATATTCAGATAAAGCTAGCCAACATTGAACTAAATCTAAATTTGCTATTTTCATTTCCAGATTAATGACATAAAAGATTATCCCCTGATAACTAAAATAATTTTAAATTCAACTTTAAGTACTTAGGTACTTATAAATCTTCAGTCTTCATCTTGGAGGAAAAGTTCCCCCTACTTTTCTTACTAAAGAAATCATTACTAAAAAACATTCACTTAGCTTCTCTTTGCTGATGTCATCCCTAACCAGATTGTTGCTTACTGCTATTGTGTTAGACTTTTATATGGCAGATTTGGAAGAGAAAATGTGATTATACATGAGGGGACCAGACTAGAAGATCTCAGTGATCCATTTCTGCTCTGAAACTTTATGTTTCTATGATTCTATATTATTTTCTGTAATTTATTCTTTTGTTGCATGTTTTGGTTCCTGCATATTAAGACTGTCTTGTTCAGGTTCTCTGAAACTACATTGTGAGTTCTCTTTAAGAAATTGCAATGTAAAAACATAGTCTGATAAATACACCAATGATAATGAACATGATTCACTTCAAGACACAATTCATTCTTTCTCCACCTCTTCCTTTGCCAGAAAAAATAATAAAAGAGAGAGAAAAGGAAAGATATGTTTCTCTGAAACTGAAATATTGCAGATTATTTCCACTAAAAGCTTTATGAAATTTTATTTTGAGACTTTATCCAATGATAAACTTGTGAACTATAAATTTTAGGATACGTTCGGGTATGACAATCTTACTAATGAGCACAATTCTAATAACAAGTGCATGTGAAACTTCATTATTATAGTTAATCCAATTCTGTAAATTTTTAATTTTGATTTCTTGAAAAAAGTACTCCATTATTTTATGCATATGACCATATTCAATTCTCTATGCGTAAAACTAATAGCTAACATGTGTAGCTAATTGGCACTATTAAGATATACTTCTTTTTGATGAAGGGTTTATGGTTGCCTTTTGATACATTACGGATAAAAAATTCTACACAATGTGAACAAGTGTACACAAAGACTAATAGAGACAAAAATGTCTATGAGCCTGAAATCCAATCAAAGGATTTTAATTAAAAACTTCATTCTTCACTATAAAAATAATATCAGATTGAACCTTTAAAAAAATCATCACAATTTAAGATCTGAGTATGTCCTTACTGAACACATTCACTGGAATTAAAAAAAAGTCTTTTGTAAACTTAAAATTACAAATTATAAAAATGAAGTTGCTAAATTACATATAGGAAACAGAAATACAATAAAGTGATATTCACCAAATGTGCATGTAACTTTCCATAAATATATCACATGATTTATAAGTTCTTATTTACTAACAAAAAATGTAATGGAAAGAGGTATTAAGCAGATTTGTTCTTTTGAAATCTAAGGCTGGGCTTTCAAAATGAAGAAAAAAAGATACAATCCTCAAAATTTAGAAATACTTTGCCAATCCTAGTAATTACTCATTATTTTCACCTTTTAGAAATTTCTTATAATTAGATACAATAACCCTAAAAATCTAAATAAATTGAAACAATACGCAGAACAGAGTAACAGCTAAAGAGAGCAGTGACAGGGCTATCACTCTGAAAGAGAGATAGTGACACTTGGAAATTAGCTCATCATAATGAACTTTAAAAGGGAATATTAATAAAAATTAATAACTCAAATTAGGAGTGTCAAAAGGGAGCATTAATTTAGCACTTCTGTAACAAAATTACCCCTTCCTTATTTATTCTTCTGACTAGAGGACACAACCAACATAACAGATCATGTTTAGCATAAAGTTTGAAAATGAGAAATAGATTGTATTGAATGTCAATTTCAGTGTTTCTCAAAGGCCTAAGGCACACAGGCATCATGATGACCTGGGAGTGGGTAAATGTAAAAATACTTATCTTAGGCCACATCCCATCCCTAGTGGATCTAAGTTTCTGTGAACTATCCCTAGGGATCAGCATTTTAAGGATCCCTCCTGCCAACTTCATGCGACTCCTGTGCACATTAAACTTTGAGAACCAGAGTACGTTACACTTTTTAATGTAATACTGATTATCAAATGTAAAGTTTTCTACTTTAACCTTCTTGTATTTACATTTACATGACATATAACAATTTTTAAATATTATGTTTTGTTTACTTCCCCTTTTTGCTGTGGAACTACACACATGTGGATATTTTTTTCTTACATTTAATAGTTACTTTCACTTTCTTATATTTTATTAAAATATATCATTACTTTTGATATTACGAGTTATGCAAGAATGTGTGTTACCCCACAAATTCACTTACCTTCAAATCCTTGTGCTCATTCAGAAATTTTTCAACATATATGGTGGAAACTTTCAAAGGAATATATGTAGTAGATTCTCTCTTTAATTTCCAAGGGTTTTAAGACAGGCCAAGGAGACTCTTGGGGTAGCTACCAGAAATGCCGTTGAGAAGAAAAGACACCAATGCTGCAGACAGTGAGTATCTGATTATCTCTAAACAGAACAGAAAAACAAGTGGTTGGTCACCTTTAATTCATAGAGAATCTGCTATGGAGAAAGTTATTTTCAGTGTTACTAAATTTAAACTTGGCCTGGGTTTGCTGCTCCCTGATTTAGCACAGTTGTCATTTAAAATTTCATGTCATTGTGAAGTCAGAATTACATGATGCTGCCTGCAGAGCATTCTGGTTGCATTCCTATTGCTTTAATTGACTATTTTTTCTAAACATTGCATCAAGTGATATCATTACTAATTCCATTTTGGATATGCAGGTGCTACATTTTGCTGCTGAATTTCCAAGTCAGGTTGATGAAGTCTCTTGGAAATATTTCTTTAGATGAGGCTCTGTCATCCCCATAAAGGATAAAATGGAAAACTTTTGCTAAATCCTAATGGAATCATCTGGTAGTTTTGTTATATTTCCTTTCACATGGGTAATGCTTGCCAAGATAATTAGATATAAACAAGAAAATATTCCTTTTAGTCAAAATGTGTTGCCTGTTCAGGAAAACTGAAATTCTAGCATTTTTATTGAATAAGTTAAGTAGAAGTTGATAGTGGTTGACAGAAAAAAAGAAGAAAACATCTATTTTTAAAAGTGGTAATCAACCACGCATGTACTTTCCTAAAAAATAGAGGAAGTGGGCCAGGCGTAGTGGCTCATGCTTGTAATCTCAGCACTTTGGGAGGCTGAGGTGGGCGGATCACAAGATCAGGAGATAGAGACCATCCTGGCTAACATGGTGAAACCTCGTCTCTACTAAAAATACAATAAAGATTAGCTGGGGGTGATGGCATGTTCCTGTAGTCCCAGCTACTCAAGAGGCTGAGGCAGGAGAATTGCTTGAACCCGGGAGGCAGAGAGTGAGCCGAGATCATGCCATTGCACTCCAGCCTGGGCAACAAGAGCAAAACACCATCTCAAAAAAAAAAAAAAAAAAAAAAAAAGAAATAGAGGAAATGAAATATACAGATAAATACATGGTCAAAAACAAAATGACAAGAGCATATACACATGCAAACTCAGAGTACACTGTATAGCAATAGTCGTCAGAGAAGATTCTATTGCTTGGCCAACCAAAAACTGTTCCCAACTCTCTTCTTTCTTGCTATACATCTCACAAATAGAGAACAGATAATCAAATGTTCACTTTCTGATTCTTCCTTACTGCTAACAATGGTCATGTGACCCCATTTTGGCTCCCCATTTGGGCTCATAAGCTATAAGAAGTGTGCTGGGGAGCTATCCCAAGATGGTCGAATAAGAGGCAGCTACAGAAAGCAGCTCCCAGTGAGAGAGATGCAGAAGCCGAGTGGTCTCCACAATTCCAAATGAGGTACCAAGTTCATTTTGTGGGTCTGGCTGGACAGTGAGTATAAAACAAACAGGGCAAGTTGAGGTAAGGCAGGGCACTGACCCACCCAGGAGGTGCATGCAACTGACCGGAGCACAAGGGGATCTCCCACTCTCGGACTTCGGTTAGGATACAGCACTCCACACAAGCCCTCCACAACCCACAGAACAGGAGATCTTTGCCAGGCTGAAAAGCCTCAGCGAGCTGCCTGAATGGGGCAGAACAGCAACTTCTGCCAGCATCAGGGCTGTCAGCATAGATCTAGGTGGAAGCATTGGCTGATGCCAAAGCCAGAAAGCTGTCTAGACGGAGCCACCTACCACCCAGAAAGAAGGGGAACTGAAAAGAGGGAAACAGCCCGTATGGCAGGATGGGTCCCCCAACACAAAGCCCAGCAGGCTAAAAAACTCTCACTACAGAGTTTCGCATCCAGAAAATCAGTTAGACAGCGACCAGCAATGATCGAGCTGAGCGGAGGGAAGGGAAGCCGCCATTGCAGAAGCCTTTTCCTGAGTAAATAAAAGACACAGCAACTCCACTGAACCCGTGGCGGCCCAGCAGCGCCTCTGCAGGCAGACAAACGAAGGCTGCCTCCCCAAGCAGCTACCTGAGATCAAAACTGTATAAATCCAACGAGATGGGAAGAAACTAGTGCAAGAAGAATGAAACCATCAAAAAACCAGAACACCTCTCCCCCACCACGAGATCACAACTCCTCACCAGCAAGGGAACAGAGCTGGATGGAGAACAAATTTGATGAATTGACAGAAGCAGGCTTCAGAAGGTGGGTAACAACAAACTTCTCTGAGTTAAAGGAAGATGTTCTATCCCAATGCAAAGAAACTAAAAACTTTGAAAAAAGGTTAGAAGAAATGCTAACTAGATTAACCAGCTTTGAGAAGAACACAAATGACTTGACGGAGCTGAAAAAGACAGCACAAGAACTTTGAGGAGCATACACAAGTTTCAATAGCTGAATAGATCAAGCAGAAGAAAGGATATCAGAGACTGAAGATGAACTCAATGAAATAAAATAAGAAGGCAAGAAAAGAGAACAAAGAGTGAAAAGAAATAAACAAAGCCTTCAAGAAATATGGGATTATGTGAAAAGGCCTAATCTACGCTTGATCTGTGTACCAGAAGATGATGGGGAGAATGAATCCAAGCTGGAAAACACTCTTCAGGATATTATCCAGGAGAACTTCCCCAACCTAGCAAGGCAGGCCAACATTCAAATATAGGAAATACAGAGAACACCGCAATGATACTCCTCTAGAAGAGAAACCCCAAGGCACATAATCATCAGATTCACCAGGGTTAAAATGAAGTAAAAAATACTCAGGGCAGCCAGAGAGAAAGGTCGGGTCACCCACAAAGGGAAGCACATCAGACTCACAGTGGATCTCTCGGCAGAAACCCTACAAGCCAGAAGAGAGTGGGGGCCAATATTCAATATCCTTAGAGAAAAGAACTGTCAACCCAGAATTTCATATCCAGCCAAACTAAGCTTCATAAGTGATGGAGAAATAAAATCCTTTATGGACAAGCAATTGCTGAGAAATTTTGTCACTACCAGACCTGCCCTACAAGAGCTCCTGAAGGAAGCACCAAACACAGAAAGGAAAAACCAGTACCAGCCACTGAAAAAAAAGAACCAAATGGTAAAAACCAATGATGCAATGAAGAAACTATGCCAACCATAGGGCAAAACAACCAACCAGTAAAAAATGGCAGGGTGAAATTCACATATAACAATATTAACTTTAAGTGTAAACGGACTAAATGCCCCAATCAAAAGACACAGACTAGCAAATCGGATAAAAAGACAAGAACCATCGGTGTGCTGTATTCAGGAGACCCATCTCATGTGCAAAGACACACGTAGACTCAAAATAAAGGGATGGAAGAAGATTTACCAAGCAAATGGAGAGGAAAAAAAAAAAAAAGCAGGGCTGGCAATCCTAGTCTCTAGTCTCTGATAAAATGGACTTTAAACCAACAAAAATCAAAAGAGACAAGGGCATTACATAATGGTAAAAGGATCAATACAACAAGAACAGCTAACTATTCTAAATATATATGCTCCCAATACAGGAGCACCCAGATACGTAAAGCAGTCCTTAAAGACCTACAAACAGAATTAGACTCCCACACAATAATACTGGAAGACTTTAACACTCCACTGTCAGTATTAGACAGATCAACAAGACAAAAAATCAACAAGGAAATCCAGGACTTGAACACTGGTCTGGACCAGGCAAACTTAATAGACATTTACAGAACTCAGAACCCCAAATCCACAGAATATACATTCTTCTCAGCACCACATCACACTTACTCTAAAATCAACCACATAATTGGAAGTAAATCACTCCTCAGCAAATGCAAAAGAACATAAATAATAACAGTCTCTCAGACCACAGTGCAATCAAATTAGAACTAAGGATTAAGAAACAAACTCAAACATACAATGTCATGGAAAATGAACAATTGACTCCTGAATGTCGACTGGATAAACAATGAAACGAAGGCAGAAATAAAGATGTTTTTTGAAAACAACAAGAATGAAGACACAACGTACCAGAATCTCTGGGACATATTTAAAGCAGTGTCTAGAGGGAAATTCATAGCAATAAATGCCAACATGAGGAGCAAGGAAAGGTCTAAAATTGACACTCTATCATCAAAATTGAAAGAGTTAGAGGAGTAAGATCAAACAAACTCAAAAGCTAGCAGAAGACAAGAAATAACTAAGATCAGAGCAGAACTGAAGGAGAGAGAGACGTAAAAAACTCTTCAAAAAATCAACAAATCCAGGAGCTCGTTTTTTGAAAAGATCAACAAAATAGATAGACTGCTAGTCAGACTAATAAAAAAAAGAGAAGAATCAAATAGATGAAATAAAAAACAATAAAAGGAGATATCACCACCAATCCCACAGAAATACAAACTATCATCAGAGATTACTACAAACAACTCTATGCACACAAACCAGTAAATCTGGAAGAAATGGATAAATTCCTGGATGCTTGCACTCTCCCAAGACTAAACCAGTAAGAAGTTGAAACCCTGAATAGACCAATAACAAGGGCTGAAGTTGAGGCAGCAATTAATAGCCTACCAACTAAAAAAAGCCCAGGTCCAAGATGGGTTTACAGCCAAATTCTTCAAGACATACAAAGAGGAGCTGGTACCATTCCTTCTGAAACTATTCCAAACAATATAAAAAGAGGGAATCCTCCCCAACTCATTTTATGAGACCAACATCATCCTAACACCAAAACCTGGCAGAGACACAACAAAAAAAGAAAACTTCAGGGCAATATCCATGATGAACATCGACGCAAAAATCTTCAGTAGAATACTGGCAAACAGAATGCAACAGCAAATCAAAAAGCTTATTCATCATGATCGAGTAGGCTTCATCCCAGGGATGCAAGGCTGGTTCAACATACTCAAGTCTATAAACATAATCCATCATATAAACAGAACCAAAGACAAAAACCACACAATTATCTCAATTGATGTAGAGAAGGCTTTTGAAAAATTCAACAGTCCTTTATGCTAAAAACTCTCAATAAACTAGGTATCAATGGAACATATCACAAAATAATAAAAGCTATTTATGACAAACCAACAGCCAATATCATACTGAACAGGTAAAAACTGGAAGCATTCCCTTTGAAATCTGACACTAGACAAGGATGGCCTCTCTCACCACTCCTATTCAATATAGTATTGGAAGTTCTAGCTAGAGCAATCAGGCAAGAAAAAGAAATAAAGGGTATTCAATTAGGAAAGGAGGAAACCAAATTGTCTCTATTTGCAGGTGACATGATTGTATATCTAGAAGACCCCATTTGTCTCAGCCCAAAATCTCCTTAAACTGATAAGCAACTTCTGCAAAGTCTCAGGATACAAAATCAATGTGCAGAAATCACAGGCATTTCTATACAGCAATAACAAACAGAGCCAAATCAAAAGTGAACTCCCATTCACAACTGCTACAAAGGGAATAAAATACCAAGGAATACAACTAACAAAGTATGTAAAGGATCTCTTCAAGGAGAACTATAAACCACTGCTCAATGAAATAAGAGAGGACAGAAATAGATGGAAAGACATGCCATGCTCATGGTTGGGAAGAATCAATATCATGAAAATGGCCATACTGCCCAAAGTAATTTATAGATTCAATGCTATCCCCATCAAGCTACCAATGACCTTCTTCACAGAACTGGAAAAAACCACCTCAAACTTCACATGGAACTAAAAGAGAGCCCGCATAGCCAAAACAATCCTAAGCAAAAAGAGCAAAGCTGGAGGCATCATGCTGCCTTACTTCAAACAATACTACAAGGCCACAGTAATCAAAACAGCATGGTACTGGTACCAAAACAGAGATACAGACCAATGGAGCAGAACAGAGGCCTCAGAAGCAACACCACACATCTATAATCATCTGATCTTTGACAAACCTGAGAAAAGCCATGGGGAAAGGATTTCCTGTTTAGTAAATGGTGTTGGGAAAATGGGCTAGCAATGTGCAGAAAACAGAAACTGGACCCCTTCCTGACACCTTACACTAAAATTAACTCCAGATGGATTGAAGATCTAAACATAAGACCTAACAACATAAAAACCCTAGAAGAAAACCTAGGGAAAACCATTCAGGACATATGCATAGGCAAGGACTTCATGACTAAAACACCAAAGGCAATGGCAACAAAAGCCAAAATAGACAAATGGGATCTAATTAAACTCCAGAGCTTCTGTACATCAAAGGAAAACAATCATTAGAGTGAACTGGCAAACAACAGAATGGGAAAAAATTTTTGCATTCTATACATCTGACAAAGGGATAATATCCAGAATCTACAAAGAACTAAAACAGATTTACAAGAGGAAAACAATCAAACCCATTCAAAAGTGGGCAAAAGATATGAATAGACACTTTTCAAAAGAAGACATTTATGAGGCCAAAAAACATATGAAAAAATGCTCATCATCACTAGTCATTAGAGAAACGCAAATCAAAACCACACTGAGATACCATCTCACACCTTTAAAAAATCTGGAGACGAGAGAGGTCCAAGATGGCCGATTAACAACAGCTCAGGATTGTAGCTCCCAGTGAAAGCGCAGAGAGCGAGTGGACGCCGCACTTTCAGACGAATTTTTGTTGCCCACAGACTAGGAGATTCCCGGCGGAGGAGCCACACG
>CAUYLG010057835.1:0-13630 GCA_963573385.1 Cacajao melanocephalus | reverse complement strand
CCACACGGCCCCCTCCCTGCAGCCCCCTCCACACAGGCCCTCCACACAGGCCCTCCACACAGCCCCCTCCACACGGCCCCCTCCACACAGGCCCTTCCCCACAGCCCCCTCCACACAGCCCCCTCCACACAGGCCCTTCCCCACAGCCTCCTCCTACATCCCCCAACATCCCCCAACACCTGGAGGGCAGGATAGAGCTGGAAGCAGAAGGCCAGGCTGGGAGGGGCTCCTTCCTGGAGAGAAAGCAGCACAGAGCCGGGCTTCAGCAAGTCCAGGAGGCCAACCCTTCCTTTTGCACAGATTGAGTTCAAAGGTCTTTTAGGCAATACAGCTATTTTCCAGGAAAATAGACACCGACCAGTAGGGACAGGGATGTTTTCTAACAAGGCGGGTTGGGGACGGGGCTGGGGTGGCCTCAAATGGACAGACGCTGTGTTGGGGGCCGTCTTTGGGCCTCCATGTGGCATGAGGCAGGCAGGAGGGAGAGGGGCAGAGGGCAAAGCCCCCAATCCCTGTCTTACCCTGTCAGTGGGGAGGAAAAGAAACCCAACTGTCCCTGTCCCTGCAGACCCCCGAGGAGCAGGCCAAGGATCGCCAGCTATCACAGCCTCTCATGACCCTGGCCAGGGTGGCCAGTCCTGCGGCCGGGGCCAGGTCAGAGGTCAAGCTGGCAGGTCCAGACTCGTGAGAACTACCCAGAGGGCTTGCTCAGGCTGGGTTTCCGGGTCCGCACCAAGTCCGCTGGGACCCAGAACCTGCATTTCCGCCGCCTCCCTACTCAGCTGCCCCTGGGATCTGGGTCTGCGGGCGCAGCTCTCCCTGTTGGGTGGGGTGTGGGAGGCAGTAGATCCTGTTCCTGGGGGCAGTTGGTCTGGAGGGGTGACAGGGAGGCCCTGGGCAGGTGGGGCTGGTTCCTCTGGCCTGTGTTGAAGCATGCGCCCCTCTGGGCCCCGGCCATCAGCCCAGCCTCCCTGGTAGAAGATGGAGAATTCCAGGCAGAGCTGGTCTTTCCTCCTGGAGAGCCTGCTCCAGCCATGGTGATCCAGGACCTGAGAAGCTCTGCTCTTGTGCTGAGCCCCAGGCAGGAGGAGGCCAAGGTCTCCGGGCTCCCACAGGAGAGGGGCGCCCAGCCCAGCACCAGCCTGTCAAGGCCGTGGACTCTGTGGTCCCCACGCAGGGGACATGTGCCAGAACCACCAGGAAGGCTGAGCTCTGGGACCCTGCCAATGCGCTCACAAAGTTCTGTCATCTCGTAAAACTCGCAGAAGACTTAGCCGTCCGTGTTTGGGACTGGCGGCCCCTTCCACTAGGTTTGTCATCACACTCCTTTCACCTCCAGGGGCCCTGAGGAGCCGGGGGTATCTGGGGTCCCCCATAGGGGAGGCTGAGCTGGACACGCACTTGGCTCCGTCTGCTGGGAGCCATTTTGGGGTTCCCAGTCATGGCATCTCTGACTGTAGGAGCAGCAGGGAGTCCCGGGACAGGATGGCCAGGACCAGAGGTCACATCGCGAGGCAGACACGTCCTCCCAAGCTGGGAGGTATAGGGACTGCAGTGGGAGGAAATGCCGCTCCTGCCACCGGGCCCACGACCGTCCTCACTACGCAGGCTGTGACGGGGGCTGCCTTCCAGGCGCCGGGGTTAGAAACAAATCCAGGCAGCCCTGCGGGAGGAAGTGGGCCTTCCACAAAGGCCGTGAAGAGGCCACCACGAAATGGGGAAATGCCATGGTCAACTGCTTATTCACTTCAGGCAGTTCACAAATAAAGCACTTACTGAATATTGTGTTGTGTTTTCCAGCTTTTTAAACTTTGTGATGTGATGATTTTTTAACGTTTCTGTGTTTATATTTATTCTCATACTTTAGAATTTGTCATCTTGTCTTTTCTTCCCTGAAAGAAGGCTCCCCATCACCATCTAACCATGGAAGTTTCAGGCCTCAGAACTGGGTCCGGGGTCAGGGCTCTGATCTCAGAGCCTCAGGTCACACAGCGGCTGCCGCTCCCTGCTCACGGCCCCCTGGCTATAGATGAGGCCCCCTGGCCAGCGGGGACGGGCTAGGGCTCCCTCCAGGATTGCCGGCATCCCATGCCTGGTTCTCCAGCCACCACAAGGAAGCAGTGTTCTTCCTGAGTCCCCTCCTGGCGTCTGTGCTAGGTGACCAGCCAGGTCTCCCGCTGGCAGGGGTGTGGTTCTCCCAGTGTGGTCACTGCTGCTGTCACCAACCAATGCACGCAGCAGGAACTGGACATCCCCGTCACCAGGTGGGGACCTGTTTGCTGCACTCGCTGTTGTCTGTCCCTGGACATCAGGGCCACTGTCCTCTGCCCATGCCCTGGACGTCCATGGTGTTGGGGCAGCTTCAGGGCCTGGCACAGTGGGAGAAGAGAGGCAGAAGCACCTCCCCAAAGCCAGACGCAGGGGTGCGCCCTGTGGAGTGCGGGCTAGGCTCCCTCCTAAGCCGACATGGGAACACGTAACAATGGGAGCAGGCCGCCGAGCAGGGGGTGGCCTCCCGTGGGGTGGACACAGGAGGTGGGCTGGGAGGTGGGCGCACCTCAGGAGCCTCTGCAATGCTCTTTATGGCCAGGCATGGCAGCTCACACCTGTAATCCCAACATTTTGGGAGGCCGAGGCAGGCGGATCCCTTGAGGCCAGGAGTTTGGGACCAGCCTGGGCGACCTGGCAAAACCCCATCTCTACAAAAAATATAGAAATAAAATTAGCCAGGCATGGTATCTCCTGTGGTCCCAACTACTCGGGAGACTGAGGTGGGAGGATGGCTTGAGCCTGGGAGGTCGAGGCTGCAGTGAACTGAGATCCCGCCACTGCACTGCAGCCTGGTGACGCAGCGAGACCATCTCAAAAGAAACCAAAATGCTCTTTGTTCTCTGAGGAAGGGGCTGCCCGGCAGAAGGGGGCGGAGGCATGAGGCCCTGCGGCCCTGACCTGCGGGGTGGGCGTGCCTGCCTGTGGACTGGGCGCTGGTCTGGGAGGTGGCACTGCCCCACGTGGTGGCAGGCGTGTGAAGCGAGGCCTTCAGCCAGGTCCGGGCCGCCTCCCCGCAGCCTCTCCGTGTGTCTGGCTTCTCACTGTGCCCCCTTGGCTCCTGAGAGGCGGCAGGCCAGCCCCAGGCCCAGCGCGTCCACGGCTTGGTGTCTTTGTTCTGCTGCTGCAACAGCTCCCCTCAGAACGTGGGGCCTCACTCCGCCCACTCCTCACAGTTCTGGAGGCTGGAAGTCCAGGATCAAGGTGCTGGCCAGTTCAGTTCCTGGTCCAGGACCCTCCCTGGCCGCTGTGTCATCTCAGGGCGGAAGGGGCTTGGAAGCTCCTAGGGTCCCCCTTACAAAGGCACTGACCCCACCATGAAGCTCCACCCCCATCACCTCGCCAGCTCCCACAGGCCCCACCTCATAACACCTCGGCCTTGCTCATGAGGGTTCCGACACAGACATCGGGGGACGAGCTCGGCCCACCCTGTGTCACGGTGCTGGGACAGATGTCCAGCTCATCTGTCTTCATCCCAGTCTTAGGAGCTTCAAGACAGGAGCCTCGGGCATTTACTGCAGTTTCCTTGGTGCCAAAACACCCAGGTACAGGGCACCAATAAATGGGCACAGAAGAGGTGCAAGAGTGGGGGAGAGGCCAGGCGGAAGAGTGAGGGAGAGGCCGGGTGGAGAGGCCGGGGGGAAGAGTGAGGGAGAGGCTGGGGGTCAGTGCCCCTAGTCAGTGGGCAGTGCTAGCTCACTCCGGCTGTGCCAGCTGTCCACCAAGGCTAGGCCAGAGTCCAGCTGGCTGTGATGGAGCTGAAGCCCTTGTGGAGGGCCAGCTGGCATCCGGCCACACCCACCAGCCTGCACTGTTCTGGCCCCCGCCGATCCCGGGTTCTTGGGGAGGAGCGTGGCTGAAACTCCAGAGCGCCCAGCACTGCAGGGAAACAGATGTAAAATGTCCCTGGGTTTTGGCCAAGCTCCACCAAGCAGGGGAAGGTCCAGGGAGCTATGAGACCCCCAGGGCGTCGGTCACTGGGTCCTGCCCGCCGGGCCAACACTCCCTGGCCTCCCAAAGCAACACCCCGGGGTCAAGATCCCACCGCCTCTGTCTCCACAAATGACGTGTCTTCATGTTCGCTAACCGAGCACAGTCGGCGTGGATTCCCAGGCCCAGGACCTTGGCCAGGCGAGGCTGCCAGGTGCTCACTGAGCTGAGGAGGCCACGGCTGCCCTGGCCACACGTGGGCCCTGGCTTGCCCTCCCTGTGCTCCTCCTGTCTGCTGCCACCGCTGCTCTTTCCCAGAGTGTCAGGGCCGGGCCAGGTTGTTCCCCAGGTGAGGTCTGCAGTAATTCGGATTCCGAGATGAGCCTGGTCCCGGACAGTCCTGAGGGAGTGTCCAGGGCCACAGGCCGCGCTGTGCAGACGCCCCCACCACACCCGTGGGGCTGTTCCTGGTTACTGGGGAGCTCGGGCAGCCTGGGGAGGAAAGGGCGCTCAGGAAAGCTCCGGGACAGCTGGTGTCCCCAGCACATCCTGTCCCCTCCTACCTCACACTAAGGATGGCCAGGGTGGGACCCTCAGTGCAGGAACCCCTGGCACATACCAGCAGGCCCGGGGCTGGTGTCTGGGACGCTCTAGGACGCAGCATGCGTCCCTCACAGGGTGATTATAGTACAGAACACATGGTCCCGCATGGCTGGACACTTCCACATCCTCCATTGCCACTGTGGACGTTTCAAAGGCCGCCCCTAAGGGAGGCCCCCCTGGGACCCCGAGATGGGACCAGGCCCCCGTTGTTCCACTCTAAGAGACGCCTGTGGCAGCTCCTGCACCCTGGGTGGCTGCGGCGCCTTCAGCCCTGCCCGTCTGGGCTGTGCTCCCCCGTGGCCTCCACGTGCCACCTAAACCCCTGCTGAGTGTTTCTTCCCACAGATCACTGGCAAATGTCTTCAAAACCAGTGGCCTCTGACCCCTGCAAGCAGAAGAAGGCAGGGCGTTTCATTCTAGCTTGCCGCGTCCTCCGGATGAAAACACATTTGAAGCTGCCCCAGCCCTGGGACCTGGGCTCCTTCCCTTCCTCCTCTCCTCTCCTGAGCCTGCCCATGTCACAGGTTCTGTGGCCAAGGGGCCTGAGGGAGGTAAGGCAGGGGTGATGTCCAGGTTCATGGCGCCCCTCCAGGCATGCCCCGTCCGGCTGTGAGTCCTACAGATATGTCAGCCCTGGGAATACAAACCTCAGAGTCAGGCACTCACCCTATAAGGCGGCTCTCATGCACAAACAATAGCGCCCTAGGTCAGCCCCCAGGAGGCCTGGCTGTGTGCCATTTGCAGAAGCCACGAGTGTTTTTGGAGACACATTTCTCTGTGGCGCTGGGACCGCCCTCGAAAGTTCCACTTTCGTGAGAGAAGAAGCTGTGCCATGACTGAGGGGCAGAGGCTCCTTCCCACCCGCCCACAGCACTATGTCGGTAAGCACGCCGCCTTCCACAGCCCCAGCGTCCTTGCCTTTCAGTGGGTTGATCCTGAACACCTTCAAGGGCCCGAGCCAGGAGGAAGCAGCTCATGAACGTGAAGATACTCACCCCAGATCAGAGCTGTTAGTTGACAGAACATCTTTGAGTTCTAGTCACTGACTAGTTTTGTTTTTTTTTCCTGTGTGTTTCCTGTGTCTTTCCCTCCCTTTCCCTTCTTAGGGCCAGCGCATTCATGCCACGGTGGTAGCCATCAAAATCACAGGCAGTGGCCAGCGGTGGGTTGAGTGCCTGGAGCCCCACACCCTGGAGGCCGGGCTGGTTTGCAGCCAGGTGTGTGGTCTGAAACCCTGGCACTCTGGGTGTGGCTGAGTGCACCAGGGTGAAGACTGGTCCTTCTAGGAAATGTGGAGTTGGGAGTGAGAGGGGGATAGAAGCCTGGGAAGCGAGGGCTCAGCTGCACGCCCTGTGATGGTGCAGAGGGGCCCAGTCTGCAGCGTGGGGGCATCAGGGTGGCATGTGGTGGGGTCCGGTGTCTGGGGCCAAGCACCCCTCCCACCCACTGCCCCAACTCCAAGTCTCTGCACACATGCCCTGCTCTCGGCTGTGGCACTGGCAGGTTCCTGAGTCACTCACATCTCTGCCATCCTGAGTAGAGGCTGGCCGGAGCCCATTCGACATGTCTTCACCAAGCAGGGCATGTCTTAGGGGCGCCACCCTGGGCCCCAGGCAGCTGTGAGGTGAAGCATCCATCCATCCTCTACAAAGGCAGCTTGGTCATCGCAATGCCCGGCCTCACTCAGAGAGGAACTTCATCAGACGCATGAAGAAGTCTTGGTGAGTGTCACTCGGCTCAGACAGGCTTCTCTTAGGTCACGGCATGGTAGCTGCTCGGGCCCTTCCAGGCCAGTGGAGGAGGATGGCGGGGCCTGGCGGCGGTTCTCAGCGCTGCTGTTCGGTGTGGGCTCCTCGGAGAGGCTTCCGTCTCACCAGGGCGGCCGCCTCACTTGTGCGCCAACGTCTCTCTCCTGTTAAAGGAACTTCACGCCTCGTGAGCAGGTGAGGGGCTTCCTGAGCAGGGAGAGTCTGCCTGCTTAAGGGCCAACCCAAAAGAGAAGGTTGATTTATTTTGGGTACTGAGAGAGCCTCTCGAACCCGTGAGGTCTTTCAGGTCTTCACAATGACGAGGGGACACAAGTGACATTGAGTAGATGGGCACCAAGGACGCTGGGTCCCCGCCAGGCACAGGACTTGCCCACAAGTCAAATACTGTCCCGAGGGCCACGTGGCTTTAGCCCCCACCAGACGTTGACAGGTGGAAATCCTGCATTCGGTGGTCCAGGCCTGAACCCTCACTCTGCTCTCCATGAAATCACGAAGAATGACTTCTGCAGCTTTATGTACATTACGTGTCAGAAATTCAACAGTGGAACAGCTAACACTGTGACGTGACCTAGAGGTTTTCACCATTTACAAAGTTATATCACATTGCTATGCCGCTCGTGACATGCGAGTCACGAATGTGACAGTTCCGTGTCCGTCTGCTGTTTGTAGCAGCCACATTCGTGGAGATTTTACATGCACGTGTGTGCACACACACAGATGACAGCCACTTGACCCTGATTTTTAAATTGTTGAATGTACATAAATTGAATACTGTCTTACTTCTTATACCCAAACTCATTTATTTCACTGTGTGTGCAGGTATAGCCGTTTTGAAAGTTTTACAAATTAAAATATACATTCATATATATATACAGAGGAAAAAAATCCCTTTATTTCTCCAGTATATTTTTATTTTATTTATTTATCTGAGACTGAGTCTCCCTCTATCGCCCAGGTTAGAGTGCAGTGGCACAATCTCGGCTCACTGCAAGCTCCACCTTCTGGGTTCAAGCAATTCTCCTGCCTCAGCCTCCCAAGTAGCTGGGATAACAGGTGCCAGCACAGCTGGCAAATGTTTGTATTTTCAGTAGAGACAGGGTTTCACCATGTTGGCCAGGCTGGTCTTGAACTCCTGACTTGAACTCCTGATCCACCTGCCTCGGCCTCCCAAAGTGTTGGAATTACAGGTGTGAGCCACCACATCCGGCCTGTTTCTCCATTATATTATAGTTACATCATTATATTGATTTTTTTTTTTTAAAGTGTGCTCTGTCTGGTAGACTATATAATCCATGTGTAATTTCACTTCAGGATAATCAAGGGATCCTTAAAAACCGTTGTTAGGAAATGGAGGCGTTTGTCTGTGGGATTCGGCGCGAGGCTGGGGGCTGCCCACCTGTGGCCCCCAGGCTTGCAGCCAGCCTGTGCTGAGGGCGCTGTCAGTCAGCGGGAAACACACACCGATTCTGAAGACTTACTATAACAAAGACTCTACAATATCTCATCCATGTCTTCATAGTGATTTGACATAGATTACACGTTGAAATGATCGTATTTTTGATACATGAGATTAAATCTGATCCATCTGCTGGTGAGTTTTTCTGTCACCCATGGATCTACGGATGTGTCATCTGCTTACTGATTGATCTATCATCTACCGTCTCACTACCCGATTATATTAAAAACCATGAGTTGAAGCTGGTGCCTCTACTGTTAGCGCCACTGTTTGCCTGAGCCCTTTCCTGGCCGGGAGAAGGCCAGCATCTCTGTCTTCAGTGGATGATGCCTGTGCACCTGCCCTCCCGGCTGCCTGGTCCCCACCCCCAGTGAGACAGAGCGCTCCACCCTGGGAAAAGGAGTACAGGGAAAGGCCATTAGCACACTGGGCTCTGAACAGCCCCCACTTGTCCCCACGCCTTGCTCCGGGCTTCCAGGAAGGGACGGGGTTCCTGCCCTTCTGCCCCCCATGAGTCAGGCCACAGTGGCTCACGCTCCTCATCTGAGCCGCACTTGGGCACGGGTTTGCTTGGTTTTTGATAACTACTAGAAAAGACATTTTCCCTCCCTCTCCCATCAACAGGAGGGAGTCAAAAAACATTTTCCTGACATTGAAACCGTCTGTGCTACGAAAGCCACCAGCTGTGACTTCTCTCCAAAACCTGTTTCCCAGCCTCCTTCTCGGAGCCAGAGTGATTGCTGATAAGAAGTGGAGTGTTGTTCTCGGTCTGTGCCTGTGGCCCCCCCATTCCTCCGCACATGCATTCCTACTGGGACCCTGCTCTTGTTCCCACCGGGTCCAAGAGGGCACGTCTGTGGCTGTGGGCCCAGTGGAGGCGGGGCAGCCCCAGCGGCCATCCTTCCAGCAGAGGACGCGGTGGGCAGCTGTCTTCACCTCCATCCCCCTGTGAGGCGGAGAGGGGCCCCGTGGCGGAGTGCGGCTTCAACTTGCCAGCCCAGCCCCAAGGCAGGGAAGCCACAGGCCAGTCCCCATAGCTGTTCCATGTCTCCTTTACGGCTGAGAACCCTCCAGTCTCACTTGGCTTTGCAGAGGAGGAAGCTGGTTTTCAGAGGCCAAGCAAACCATCAGGGGACGCAGAACCGGGAGGTGGCAGAGCCGCCAAGGAAGCCAGAGTCCGCCCGGTCCCAGAGCCTGTGCTGGGAATCCTAGGGGCCTTGCCTCGTTTGTGTCAAATGAGACGACAGATGTGAGGCTGGCCCCAGACGTCTCTCCCTGCCACAGCTCCTCATGCCGAGTGTGGCGGACAACCAAAAACAGTGGTGAAGAAAGAGGGAGCCAGGGGAGGGGGAAGGAAAGGTTTGAACTCCAGGAGTCAGAGGCGGCAGCTCTGAGTGAGGCCTAGTAGCTCTGGGGCCATAAGTGCCCAGTAGCGCCTCCCCGGAGCTCACAGGGGGGTCCGCATGGGGCCCAGGCTGACCAGCACCACCAGGAAGGAGCCCCCACTGTGAGGCGCTCCCAACCCGCCCTCCTTCCCACAGTCCTTTCTGCCGCCTCCCGCCCTTCCCAGGGCAGGGCCTTTGGGGAGCGGGGCGGCCTCTGGGAAGCGTCCAGTGAGGACAATGAGTGCCTGCCGTGACCCCTCGTGGCCGCGCCCTGCAAGGAGCTTCTCTGTGAAGCTGCCCTGCCTGCTAGTCTCCCATCTATGAACCTGCCCCCCTAGCCCACCCCCCGCACCCCCAGCTCTATCTGTGAACCTGCCCCGCCTGCTGGTCTGGTGGGGGTCGGAGGTCCCATCCACGTTCATGAGGGCGCTCTGTAATAAAACCAGGTGTATGGAGCCCACTTCAAACCTGTTCATTTCTGTGGACATATGCATTATAAAGCAATGACAAGAAACACATTTTTAGGGAGGAAAGCTGGCTGATGCGTTCAATCCGGCCACATCTTCCCCTCCACCGGGGAGCTGGGCTGCCTCTTTCTGGCTGGGCCTCACCAGACTCGCCGAGCACGGGTTCCGAAGCACAGCCCCTGCAGCGCCTGTGCCCCCTGCGCCAGGTGCCTCCGGCTGGGAGACACGCACAGAATCACCAGCAGCTTCACGTCACCTCCTTTAAACAAGAAGAACCACATGCAAGCCGGAAAAGAGAGCAGCATCTTGAACTGCCCAGATGCTAGCGACCGGGGCCCAGGATGGGCGGCTGCAGAGGGTGGCCACCCGGCGCCCGAGTGGGAAAGTGGCCACGTCTAGCCAGCTCCTGGGACTCGGGTCTGGGCGGATCAGCAGCTGATCACGAGCACCCTTCACCAGGGGAAGCCACAGGCCTTCTCCTCTCCCTCCTGTGTCCCGGGAATTACAGGGGTGAAGTTAGCCCCACATTGAGTCTGACAGTCACCCTGCAGTGCTCTCTCGGCCCCCCAGGGCTGCTCTTTCCAAACCTCCCTGTGCCCATGCCGGCCGCTCACGGCCCATGGCTCTGCGGTCCCTCGGGCCCCACCGGGGCAGGAGTTGTGATCCCGGGGCTTGTCCTCCTGGGGGAATTCTGTCTCTTCCTGATTTCAGGACCCGTAGTGAGGGTTAAGCAGCACAGATGGAAACCACAAACAACAGAGAAGGAAGGGAGAGCTAAGAGGGGCAGTGCAGACCCCAGAGGCCAGGGCCCAGGCTCCACGAGGGACCTGCTGGCTCTCAGGCGCTGTGTGCCCCACGGCGCCACCTCTGAGCTCACAGGTGGGCTGCACACCCGGCCCAGGCCGCCCGGTCTTTCTGTGGGGGCTACGAGCTTTGGAATCCAAGAATGCCACATGGTCTCTTACAGGCAGAATCTAAACATGTGACCCAGTGAACAGCCCCGCTATTCACCATGTGGAGGAAGCCACTTGGCCATGAGAGGGGAAACACCCCAAAATGAGAGACAGGGAGAGTGCCTGGAACATTCCAGCCCCCTGAGTCCCAAGCACCAGCAGCCCCTCCACCGCCTCCCAGGGCGGCCCCCCCGGGAAGGAGGAGCCCCTACTGTGGTGGCCACGTGCCCCTACCACCCCTGTCATCCTGCCGTGGCCTTTCTCGGGTCAGGGTCTGCAGGGCTCAGGGCCGCCTCTGGGGGACTCTGCCTGGACCCTCAGCATCAGGAAGCCCGGCCCCGGCAGAGACCACTCTGCAGCCGCGATGCTTCCTCGGGTGGGTCCTCCCTTCCAACTGGTCCAGAGTCTGAGTGGGGGAAGTGGCACTAACTGAGCTCCCCAAAACCGCCAAGCCCAGATCTAGCCACAGCTGGGTTTCTCCCCACAGGGGCCGCCCGCCCCTCACCCAGCATCGGCGCTTCATCTTCTGCATCCAGGCTCTGGCACCTGCCCCCAAAAGACCAGAGGAACTGGCAGCCTGAGCAGGTCCACCCGGCTGGAGGGCCCCAGGCCACACATGCAGCAGCAGCCTGGAGATCCTCGGCTGCCCTGGGGGACCCCCCTGGTGAAGAGAGTGGCCAGAGCTGCCACCCTTGAGACACTGACCCCCCACCGAGAGGCAAGTCACACACAGACCAATCAAGTGGGCAACCAGACCAAGGCGTGACAGTGCAGGAGAATGGCCACCCGTGCCATGGGAGTGCTGGCCAGCCCCAGTGAGGGGAGGGACGGGAGGAGCAGAGGGGGCATGGGTGGCGCTCAAGGATGCACATGCTGGATGTGTGTGCACGTGTCCTGGGGTACGGGGCATTTCGGTGAAAGCGTTATGGAGGCAGTCCTGAAAGAGGTGGGTGAGTCTGTTGTTCCGGTATGGGACATGGCCACGGTGCTCCAGCAAGGTTCCCAAGATGTCTGCCAGGGCCGCAAGACTGAGGTTGATGCACGTCGTCTCCCTCAGGGCTGCCCCAGTGGCCCCGGACACACCTGGAACAGGACAGGGACTGCCACGCACCATCACCATTTGCACCAAGAAAGGACGCAGGAAAAGCAAAACCGGCTCCTTGGCAGGAGCGGCTTTCAGGCAGGTAGAGAGAGGGGAGGCCGGTGGATGGGACAGGACAGGCGCTAGAGCTAAGGTCCTTCAAGGCTCTGCTCACAGCTCAAAGCAAGCTCCTGCTGGGAGCTCAGGTTTTCTCTTCCCAGAGGGCCAGTGTGAGGAACACGACTCCTGGGTTGCCAGGGTAAGAGAACCAATCCCTGAGAATGTAACGGGGATTTGGAACTCATCTGTGGAGGGGGAAATACCCCACTCGCCCCGAGCTTCCTGGGTGGCCTGTGGCATGCTCGGCTCCATCTGATCATGGGCTTCTGCAGTGCCTGTGTCCACCCCCTGAGAAACGCCTGCAGCCCCTGCTCACCGATGCACCTGCTTCCGGCCAAGTCTACGAGCTGCAGCCGGGCCTGCACCTGCCCCACGCACCCTGCGGGGTCTCCAGGAACCAGCTGTGGAGCCTGGAGAGAAGCGCTGCGGCTCCTTCCTGCCCGTCCTGCCTCTGTGTATTCCCAGGGAGGGTGGCACTGCAGGCTTGGTCTGCTGCAAGGGGAGCGACGAGGAGGGAAAACGTGGCACGAAGCCATGAAGCTGTGCTTCGCCTCCATCAGGGCCCAGAAGCTTTGGAACTGCACCCTCCTGCCCACCCTCCCACCCAGCAAGAATGAGAATCTCGGCCGGGCGCAGTGGCTCATGCCTATAGTCCCAGCACTTTGGGAGGCCAAGGCAAGTAGATAATTTGAGATCAGGAGTTTGAGACCAGCCTGACCAACGTGGTAAAACCCCCTCTCGGCTGTAATCCCAGCTACTCGGGAGACTGAGGCAGGGGAATCGCTTAAACCTGGAAAGTGGAGGTTGCAGTGAGCCAAGATCGCACCACGGCACCCCAGCCTGGGCAACAGAGCAAGACTCCATCTCAAAAAATGAATAAAGAAAAAAAAGAAGTGGGATTTCAGCAGAGGGCAGAGGAGGATAGTGGCTTCTCTGGGGGACAATACGACAGGTTAGAAAGCCACTCTCTTCACTGTGGAAGGTTGAACTAATGCTTCATTGGCCCAAAGAAAATAAGATAATGCTTCTTAGAAAGACCTGGTAATTATGTTAATTAAAATCCCACTCAGAAAATCTATGAGCCCTTTTAGAAAGAAATTCTACACTGTTTGATAATCTTCTACAAAAATCCTAACAAAAGGACTTTCGTTTTAATGCAAATGTCTTTGTAGTGTGTTATTCCGAAACAAACTTTTTAGATTTTTTAAAGAAAGCAAAATAACATTTACTCACTGTGCCAAACAGAAAATACCATTTTTTTAAAAGGGCATGAAATCCAGTCTTACTCCCCCTACCACCGGCAGCCACACCTCCATCATATCGGGATGTTTTCGGTAGAGATTGGTGGTGCTCCCCTAAACATCACATGCCTGTGCCTTGCCACCCCCTGCAGATCTCAGGCCCTGTGCCAGCTGTGGCGTGCTCTGGGCACCTCCTGTCACCGCTCCTGTCACCTCTCCTGTCCCCTCTCCTTCCCTTGCTTGAGCAACCTTGGAAGTCACATGTTTCAAGTGCCACGCTGGAAAGAAGGATGGGGAACGTTCAGCCACACTGGCCCTTGACACGAGTGAGAAATGACCTTTCCCGAGTCAACCCACTGAGACCAGGTTTCAATGGGACTACAGTCCCACGTTCAGGCCCCAGACCGTGGCTCTCCAGGTGTGGTCTGTGACCTGCTGTGCTATAGCTGGCCTAAAATGAGAGCCTGAACAACACTATTTTATAAAAGACAAAGTTGTGTTTTAAATAAGTTGAAACAGCTGCCCCATTCTCCTCACAATAACTGCTGACCTTGGCGTCTAAGTAAGGCTGCACACC
>CAUYLG010057834.1:0-11573 GCA_963573385.1 Cacajao melanocephalus | reverse complement strand
GGTACCAAAACAGAGATATAGACCAATGGAACAGAACAGAGGCCTCGGAGGCAACACCACACATCTACAACCATCTGATCTTTGACAAACCTGACAAAAGCAATGGGGAAAGGAGTCCCTGTTTAATAAATGGTGTTGGGAAAACCGTCTAGCCATGTGCAGAAAGCAGAAACTGGACACCTTCCTGACGCCTTACACTAAAATTAACTCCAGATGGATTAAAGACTTAAACTTAAGACCTAACACCATAAAAACCCTAGAAGAAAACCTAATCAAAACCATTCTGGACATAGGTGTAGGCAAGGACATCATGACCAAAACACCAAAAGCATTGGCAACAAAAGCCAAAATGGACAAATGGGACCTAATCAAACTCCACAGCTTCTGCACAGCAAAAGAAACAGTCATTAGAGTGAATGCACAACCAACAGAATGGGAAAAAATTTTTGCAGTCTACCCATCTGACAAAGGGCTAATATCCAGAATCTACAAAGAACTAAAACAGATTTACAAGAAAAAAACAAGCCCATTCAAAAGTGGGTGAAGGATATCAAAAGACACTTTACAAAAGAAGACATATATGAGGCCAATAAACATGAAAAAATGCTCATTATCACTGGTCATTAGAGATATGCAAATCAAAACCACATTGAGATACCATCTCATGCCAGTTAGAATGGCGATCATTAAAAAATCTGGAGACAACAGGTGCTGGAGAGGATGTGGAGAAATAGGAACACTTTTACACTGCTGGTGGGAATGTAAACTAGTTCAACCATTGTGGAAGACAGTGTGGTGATTCCTCAAGGACCTAGACATAGAAATTCCATTTGACCCAGCAGTCCCATTACTGGGTATATATCCAAAGGATTATAAATCATTCTACTATAAGGACACATGCACACGAATGTTCATTGCAGCACTGTTTACAATAGCAAAGACCTGGAACCAATCCAAATGCCCATCAATGACAGACTGGACAGGGAAACTGTGGCACATATACACCATGGAATACTATGCAGCCATAAAAAACGATGAGTTTGTGTCCTTTGTAGGGACATGGATGAACCTGGAAACCATCATTCTCAGCAAACTGATGCAAGAACAGAAAATCAAACACCGCATGTTCTCACTCATAGGCGGGTGTTGAACAATGAGAACACATGGACACAGGGAGAGGAGCATCACACACTGGGGTTTGTGGGGGGGGGAATGGGGAGGGACAGCGGGGGGTGGGGAGTTGGGGAGAGATAGCATGGGGAGAAAAGCCAGATACAGGTGATGGGGAGGAAGGCAGGAAATCACACTGCCATGTGTGTACCTATGCAACGATCTTGCATGTTCTTCACATGTACCCCAAAACCTAAAATGCAATTAAAAAAAAAAGAGACTTTAAATACAAAAAAAAGGATTGTTGAGTGAATAAATTAGTTAATATGCAAATAAACCTAAACACCTATTGGCTCTGTGAAATAATGTTGATGATGTTTAATAGGTGGATATTGAACATTAATAGCATAAAAATCAGAATTGGGTGATTAGAGTTATTAAGTACCGGAATGACAATATAGAATAGAAATGGTGTATTTAATTTTCAAACCAGTGGAGAGGAAAAGAAGGGGAGGAAATACCTTGATTGATCCAAAAGAAGGGAAGGAGGGAAGGAAGGAAGGAAGGAAGGAAGGAAGGAAGGAAGGAAGGAGGGAGGGAGGGAGGGAGGGAGGGAGGGAGGATGCAGAGGGAGTGAGGAAGAAAAAAAGAGAATAGAAAGGACAAAGGTAAAAGAAAAGTTATTAATAAAGTAGAAATTGTCAAGGAGTGTGAAGAGTGTGAGGTTTTACCCTACTTGCAAGCTAATAAGTTAATGTGTTACAACTTTATGGATACTGGTAGAAGACATATGACTCCTGGATCAAAGACAAATAGTGATTTATTATTCCCAGAAGTAGCAGTATCCAGGGTATCTGTTCCTATTCTCCAAGCCACAATCCCACATCATGACAGGAAGACTGCCAGATGACACTTGCCTATGAAGTGGGGTGTGTTGCAGGAGACAAACGCAGAGTTTAGAAAACCTGAATCTTTTATAATGAATAGTAAGCATTCCTGCTCTTTGCTGTTGAGAGAGACACAATCTTTCTCTTCCAAGACTGTAACTACCCTTTGCTCTAGAAGGAGACACTATTTTTATCTTCCAAGTTTGTTCACTACTCATTCTTGAAAAGACAATCTGAAACAAAGCATATTCAATACTTTTCTTACGAGACGAGCAAAAACAGAAGAGACTAATGCAGAGTTGCCTTTCAGCAGAAATAAGTCCAAATATATCAGTGATCACAATAAATTCATCGATTAAATATAGAAAATCACACTACATTTTTAAAAATCTGTCTGAATTATTTACAAGAGAACACAATATCTAGAGCTCAAAAAGCCTGAAAATAAAAGGAAAGAAAAGAGAATTACATGAAAATTGAAAGCAAAAGTAAGCTGGAGTAATTATAGTAATATCAAATGTAAAAGACTTTAAGACAAAAAAAATTGCTAGGGTCATATATCACTACATAATGATGAACAGCTCAATTTGTCAAGATGTACTATAACAACTCTAACCATATATATGCCTAGCAAGATATGCTCAAATTTTATAGATCAAAAATTGATAGAACTATAAAAGGAAATGAACAAATACACTATCATAGTGGAATATTTCTTATACCTCTATCAAGTAAAGACAAGCAGATTAAAACCTCTGTAAACATGTAAAATATGTGAGTTACACAATAAAATTGACATAAGAAATATATAGAACCCTGCACCCAACAATTAGAATGCTCATTCTTCTCTGTAACTCATGGACTCTAAATATTGACCATATTCTAGTCAATAAAATAATTTTCAACCAGTTAAAAAAATTACTTAACCATATTGCTTGCCACAATGAAATTAAGTTAAAAATCAATAACAAATTACATATATATAATATATACAATAACAAAGACAATTTGTCCTTTGTTATTTTTATTGAAATATATATCACATATGCATTTGATATATATATATGTGATATATATGTATATTTGAAGGTTCTTATAAATGACTCCTTGGTTTAAAAATATTATAATGGCAATGTGAAAATATTTATTATTAAATAGTAATGACAAAACTACATATCAAAACTTGTGGGATGATTAGCCATTATGGAAATGCAAATTTAAACCATGATGAGATATCATTCCACACTTTTCAGAATGGCTAAAATAAAAACTATGTAGTGATAATAACAATTCCACTTATCCATTGCTGGTGACATAAAATGACACAGCCACTCCAAAAACAACTGTTTGGAAGTTCAAAAAAAACTGAAAATGGATCTACCCTATGACCCAGCAATTTCAGTCTTGGGCATTTATTCCAGAGAAATTAAGACTTATGTTCACACAACCAAATATCCTTAAATAGTGAAAAGGTTAAACAAATCATGGTACACCCATATCTTGGAATACTACTCAACCATGAAAAAAAATGAATTATTGATACACACAACAACCTGGATGAATCTCCAGTGAATTATGCAAAGTGAAAGAAGTGAATCGCAATTGATTACAGTACTGTATGATTTGTTTTATAGGACATTCTTAAAAAGACAAAATCATAGAAATGGAGAACAAATTGGTGGTTGAACAGAGCAGATTGGGCAGGAGTATGGCTATAAAAGGACAACACGAGAGGTCCTTGTAGTAAGGAAAATGTTCCGTATTAACTCCAGTGTTTTCATTATGACATTGTACTGTTACCTGGAAGCTGTTACCATTGAGGGAAACTAAGTAAAGGGTACCTGGATCTCTCTGTATTATTTCTGACAACTGCATGTGAATCTATAATTATCTCAAAATATTATAACAAGTTTAATTTTAAAAAAACATGTGGGATGAAGCTGAAGCACTAATGAAAGGAAATTTTGTATTCTGATACTGGAATGAGACATGCATCCTACTTAAAAGGTTTGAAAAAGAACATCCAGATAAATCCAAAGAAGAACCATATGACAAAGATGAGGGCAGAAACAATGAAATAGAAAACAAAAATAGAATGAATAAAGAAGTGTGTTTCTTTGAAAAGATAAATATAAAACAAACTTCTGGCAAGATGAATCTAGTGGAAAAAAAGAAAGAAAACACAAATATTCAATGTTAGGAATAAAAAAGAAGACAGAATCAGAAGAGATAAAAAAATATACCATTGAGACTTTTATGCCAACATATTTGTAAGCTGAGATGAAATTTACATACTTTTAAAAACTATAACTTTTTAAAACAGTTTCCAGGAGAACCAGAAAGCCTGACTAGATTTTATAATCATCTATTTAAAAAGTTGAATCTGTAGTTTTAAACCTTCCCTCAAATAAAACACCAGACCTGATGATTTTATAGTTCACTCCTGCCAACTTCCCAAGGAATAAATCAATTATAAGAATTCTTCTAGAGACTAGAAAAAAAAATGAAATGTCTCCTTACCTCATTTTATGAGATTATTATAATCTTGATATTAAGATCAAGCAAGAAAATACGAAAAAGGAAAAAAGAGTGAGACAAACTAGGGATAAGGCCTATAAAAGATGTGAAAAATTTTTCTATAGCTAACTATCAAATGATATTGAAAGGCATTACAGGAGAATAAAATAAATGGAGAGTTCTACTTTGTTCATAGACAGAAAGACTAAATATTGTAAAGATGCCATCTCTCCCTAAGTTAATCTATAAATTCAACTTAATTCCAAACCAAATACCAAGAAAGTTCTTTTTGAAACCTGACAGTCTCATTCTAAAACGTATATGGAAGAGCAAATGGCTATGACAAATGACCAAGACATTTAAAAAACAAGGTAGGATGACTTGCTCTATCAGATTTCAAAAGTCTAAAATTAGAATTATTGAATATGTCATTTGTGCAGATATAGACAATTGCACAAATGGAATAAAAAAGAGCACTCAAAAACAAGCCAATGCATAATTAGAAACTTGGTATATGACTAAAGATGGACATGACAATCACTAGAGAAAGTAGGACTATTTGGTAAATCCAATCCCTAACTACACACATACACATACACACACACACACACACACACACACACACACACATTTCCAGGTGAATTAAAGATGAAAATCAAAACTTCAAAGCTTTTAGAAAGACATAGTGGAAAGATTTTATCTTTTTGTAAAGCCGTGATTTACCACCAATCACCTGATCTACCTGGCTGTCTATTATCTCTACTATTGCATATCTATAAGAAGTAGAAAGAGAAGAAGATGTATATAGGTTCTATAATTCCATTGTTCAATCAAGCCTTAAGGACCATTGAGTAAAAGGTCTTTATAGACTGGCATTCTAAGACAAAATTTCCCTTGAGTCATAATAAGAACCTAATAAGAACATTTCTCTATCTGATCTGTGTATAAGAATTGGGCTTTGAAAGTGCTCTTCTCTCCAGGCGTTCTGTCTGCAAAGGGCTGATGATTTCTTGAGTCAGAAGTCAGGATCAGCTTGACCTTAGAGTCCAACCAATTGTGCTTCCTCCTGGAATAACTCTGGTTTATGTATTCTCATTCTTGCATATCTCTCTCTAAATGTCATGATTTCATCAAGGACAATTTGGAATTGCACTAGCTACCAAAACAATTGGAGAGGTTCTGTGGTATCCATGAGAGTGACCTATTCAGATTTTCCTTTAAGAACTGCTGCATAGAATGTAGTCAACTGACCTGCCCCGCTTTGAAGATCCACCATATTTATGCCAAGGCCATATCTTCTCCAAGTAGCTCGTTGCCAGTAACTTAGCACTGTAGGCATATGAGATCTGGGAAATGTCTGTTCAATATAAGACCCCTCTAACAGGAAATCTTTGCTCTGAAACTCCCATTGACCTGATTGATGCTTTCTCAGAGGCTCTTTATACCCAATTTTCCTCACCCTTTCTGTCTCCTTTCACGTGTATCATGCCTGTATTGCAGTCCAAAGATTCTCCCTGTTTACTTTTGCTCTCCTTTTGCACTTTAAGAAATTCCCCCCAAAACATATTTTTCCCATGTAATTTGATTTTGCCATCTGCTTCTCAGAAGACCAGAAATGAAATGGGTGCTTTGAACAAAAAGGGAAGAACCCTGTATGAGAAAATTACCTGCTTCATCTGATTAAAAGATACATTACATTAATAGGAAAGATCACCATTATTTGGGGCTTTTATTCATACAGTCCTCATAAAATTATTAATGCCTTAAGTTGTTTAAACCACTGTAGCAACTGCCTATGTCTCTCTCTCTCTCTCCCTCTGTCTCCCTCTCTCTCTCTCTTTCTTTCTTTCTCTCTCTCTGGTGTGTGTGTGCAGGTAAAAATATATCTTCCTGCATCCAAAGATCCTTTGGAGGTCTGTAATGACTTCCATATTTGTTTGTAGCCAGATCCTCTCATTTCCTCTTCTTGTATACCTGCTTTCCTCTCTTTCTCCCTCTCTCTAGAAGCTCTGAAAATCAAATACTCTTTGAAAAATTGTCTTCTTATGTGCAACTCTAAGAATATCAATTCAGATAAACATATCTAATATGAAATGGAAATGAATCAGACTGTAAAATCTCTGAAAATTTAATGGATCAACTTCAGTTCCTATTGGCTTCAGGGAAAAAGTGATATACTAAATACTCATATAAATTTGAAAAAATGTAAGAGTTTTTCAAAGGAAAACAATTAACTCCTAATTTTTATTTATTTTGGCTCTTCTGAGGGAAAAATGTCCATTACAACTCTAGCTTTGAAAAAGAAGAAAAGCTTTACCTGTGAATTGAGTTAATGGCTTGATTTACTAGGTTACAGGATAAGAAAGGAACTGAGATATTGGAAGCTTTTAAACATGATTTAAATAATCTTTAAAGTTTGTTTATAAATTCAAATATATTTACATTGAAATTAATATAATACTCCTATCAATAGGCTTTGGTCAAATTAGACTAATAATTTTAATTTAAAAGCAACTCTATGTCTTCTCCCTGTTTTTATCACCTTTTAAAATTATGTAAGTTCAATATTCTACTTCATAAAAGGGTAGAGTTTATTTGCTCATGACTAAAATTTTCTAAATTTTATATATACTTTGTAAGTCAAAAAGTTGTTTTCACAAATTAAGGTTTCAAAAATATGTTTATTTAAATGATGTACTAACAGATGTATTTTAAAAGTGTTATGCTAGTGACATTTTTCTAGTGTTACAAATTATAAGGACTCAGTGTTTCAACTTGATCCTATACTTGTAATATCCTTGGTTAACTTTACGATCTTGAATTGATATTAATATTTGTTAATTTATAAATAACATTTGAATATCTGGACAGCATAAATTTCATTTACCTACACTCTTTTTGTACATTATAAAGTAGACATCAGTTAATATGTCAAAAAAGAATGCACAAATATCTTTACATTTTATTAATATCTATGGTCATTTTTGAAATAACATAAAAGAATAGTGCGCTGATGAAGAGATATATATGCAAAATGATGGATGTTGATAGTGAAAGATAGGTAACAGAGACTGGGAAGGGTAAGAGGAATGGGGAAGGATAAAGAGAAGCAGCTTAAAGGGTCCAGACACCTTTTAGTCTAGACACCAGATAGTAAGACAGAAGGAATAAATTCAATATTTGATAACACATTAGAGTGACTATATTTAACAAACATATATTGTACTCAGGTGATGAACACCCTAAACACCCTGACTTGATCACTATGCATTATATACATGTAATAAAATTTATTCACTCCATACGTTTATACAAATAAAAATAATAAAATGAATATGTTTTTATTTATCAAGAAAAAGGAGAGAATAATTTTGTCTTAAATAATAACTGGCTGACTGTACCAGAGCATGAAAGAAGATAATAAAGATGGAAAAAAAATAAACTTTATTTGCTTGGGTTAAAAATATCCATAAATCATAAGCTTTAAGGAATGTGTGAAACATTGAAAAAGTATGTTAAATATGATGGATTTATACATACGAAAGACCCCCCCTTTTTTTTTAAACTGCAAGTCATTGGAAAGGTAATTTGAGATTTCCCTATGTGGAAATGGCCAAGTGAGTTGTGCCCAGATAACATAGTCTTTTCGGCATCACAGTATTTGTTAGCTTGCTATACTTTTGATAGATTCTTGAACCATTTTTGAAAAAAAGTCTTAATTTTGAAAATGGTTAAATTCTTCATATTATTACTTATTGTTGTTTTTGTACTTCGCATATACAATTGTAATTGTTAAATCTTCTTGAAGCATTAAGCCTATTATCATGATGAAGTGACTCTCTTGTCTCTAGTAATACTCCTTGTCTTGAGGTCTGTTTTGCCTGATACTCCAGCTTTCTGGTGTTTATTGTTTACATGGCATATCTCCTTCAAATTTTTTTCTTTGAATTTAGTTTTGTCTTTGTATTTAAAATGTGTCTTTTGTAGGCAGAATACACTTCGTTTTTACTTATTTTAATATTGCTTGAAAATCTCTGCTTTTTTATTGAACCATTTAGTCCATTTACATTGAACATAATTATCGGTATGGTTCTATTTAGGTCTGCCATTTTGCTATTTTCTAATTGTCTCATTTATGTTTTATTCCTCCTTTTCTATATTTCCTTCCTTTTGTGTTAACCAAACCATAACTTATTTCAATATATTTAGAACTAATATTGATTTACTTCCTGTAATATAGAAATTTTACAACAGTATCTTTCAATTTATTTTCCCCATCCTTAGTGCTACTGTTTTCATACATAATTATATACACTGCAACACAATAATATAGTATAATTTGCATTAAAGAGTTACACGTCTTTTAATATATATATGTAAATATATAACACATATAGTTACACATCATACATTGCTTAACAACAGTGATACAGTCCAAGAAATGCATCATTAAGTAATTTCAATGTAGTGTTAATATTATAGAGTATACTCACACAAACCTAGATAGTATAGCCTAAACATACACAATATGGTATGTATGGCTATTATTGTTACAGGCTACAAAGCTGAATACCATGTTACTATACTGAATACTGTAGGCAATTGTAACACAATGGTAAGTACTTGGGTATCTCAACATATCTAACCATAGAAAAAGTACAGTAAAAATACAGTATCAAATATTTTTTTAAGTGGTACATTTTATAGTGCCTGTCACCATGAATGGAGCTTGCAAGACTGAAAAGTTGCTCTTGGTGAGTCAGTGAATGAGTGGTGAGTGAATGTGAAGGCCTAGGACATAATTATACACTATTATAGACTTTATAAACACTGTACACTTAGTCTACACTAAATTTATATAAACTATTTGTATTTCTTCAATAATAAACTATGTTAGCTTATTGTAACATTTTTACTTTACAAAATTTTTAAAGGAGTTTATTTTTAAAAATTAAAAAAAGTAAAATATTTGACTCTTTTGTAATAATAGCTTGAAACACAAAGACACTCCGCAGCTGTACCAAAAAATTCTTTCTTTATATCCTTATTCTATAAGCTTTTTTCTATTTTAAAATTGTTTGGTTTTTTTCTTTTTAAACTTCTTTATTAAAAACTAAGACACAACACACACATATTAGCCTAGGCCTACACAGAAGCAGGATCATCAATATCACCATCTTCCACCTCTATATCTTGTCCCACTGGAAGGTTGTTAGGAACAATAGCATTCATGGAGCTGTCATCTCCTATGATAACAAGGCCTTCTTCTGAAATACTTACTGATGGACCTGCCTAAGGCTGTTTTACAGCTAACTTTTTTTAATAAGTAGAAGGCGTACACTCTAAAATAACAATAAAAGTATACTCTAATAAATAAGTAAAGCAGTAACATAAAAATGTATTATCAAGTATTATGTACTGTGCATCATTTTATGTGCTACAATTTTATATGACTGGCACCACAGTGGATTTGTTTATACCAGCATCACCACAAACATGAGTAATGCATTGTGTTATGATGTTATGTTGGCTATGACATCACTAGGTGACAGAAACTTTTCAGCTCCATTATAATTTTATAATACTGTCATATATGTGGTTTACTGTTGACTAAAATATCCTTACGCAACACGTGACTATATATATGTATATGCCGATATAAATATATAGATATATATATACAAACATACACATTCTTCACTTCTTTGTTACTTCCTATAGATTTAGTGTTATTTCCCTTTAGCCTGAAGAATTCCCTTTAGCATTTCTTATAGGACAGATCTGCTGGCAACAAATTCTCTTATTGTTTTCTATACAAAGGTGTCTTTCTTTTAGGTTTATTTTTAGAGGAGAGTTTCATTGAATATAAAATGCTTGGTTGAAAGATTTGCTTTCAATATTTTGAATATGTCATTCTAATCTCTTCTGACTAAAACTGTTTATTCATTTATTTTTATTTTTTTTTTTTGAGACAAAGTCTCTCTCTGCTGCCCAGGCTGGAGTGCAGTGGTGTGATCTTGGCTCACCACAACCTCCACTTCCTGGGTTCAAGCAATACTCCTGACTCAGTCTCCCAAGTAACTGGGACTATAGGCATGCACCACCACCCCTGGCTAATTTTTGTATTTCTAATCAGCCCTTTCTTGTATCATTGTTACCATTAGGTAATGTGTCATTTTCTTTAGCTATCATAAAAATTTTCGCTTCTATCATTGCAGTTTAATTATAATGTGCCTAGTAATAGTTTTCTAGATAGTTTACTAAAAGTATGTTTTTGTACTTATTCTTTGATTTGCTAAGCTTCTTGTATCTGTGAATTACTGTTTTTCATAAAGTTTGGAAAGTTTTCAGCTATTATTTTAAAAATATTTTGTTCCTTATTTTTAACCTTTCCTTCTGGGTCCGCAATGACATGTATTAGAACATTTCATATCCCACAGGTCTGTGAAGTTCTGTTCACTTTTCTTCAATCTTCTTTCTCTCATCTTTGAAATGAGTAATTTCCATTTATTTTTCTTCAAGTTCACCGATTCTTTTTTGTCATCCTCAATTTCCTGTTGAGCTCATCAGGTATAATTTTCATTTCAGTGGTTGTATCTTTGGCTCATAAATAGATAGTAGATTCCATTTCACTTATAAGATTTTTATATTTCACTTATTAAAACTATTTTTCTTTAATTTTTTTAAATGTACTTTTCTTTGATTCTATGAACATATTTTTAACAGCTATTTTGATGTCTGTCTGCTAAATCCCACATTTGGTCCTTCTTAAAGACAGTGTCTATTTACTTAGGTTCTTCCTGAGTATGGATTACACTTTCCTTTTTCTTTGCATTTCCATAATTTGACTGAAAACTGAATATTGTAAATAACACATTGTGACAATTCTGGATTTGGCTGCATTTGGAAATTGTTGGATTAATATATATATAATGTATTAATATATATTATATATATAAACATATAATATAAAATATATAATATATATAAACATTATATATATGATATAAACAATATAAACATATATAATATAAACATTATATATAATATATAATCATA
>CAUYLG010057833.1:0-55607 GCA_963573385.1 Cacajao melanocephalus | reverse complement strand
GCTCCTCCGCCGGGAATCTCCTAGTCTGTGGGCAACAAAAATTCGTCTGAAAGTGCGGCGTCCACTCGCTCTCTGCGCTTTCACTGGGAGCTACAATCCTGAGCTGTTGTTAATCGGCCATCTTGGATCTCTCTCCCATATTGTGGTTTTTAATGTGCATTTCTCTGATGATTAGATATGTGCGACATTTTTTTCATATATTTGTTGGCCACCTGTATGTGTTCTTTTAAGAAACATCTGTTGAGATCATTTGTCCATTTTAAAATCAGATTGCTGTTTTTGTTTTTTGTTTTTTTTTTGCTTTTGAGACGCTTGAGTTCCTTGTATTTTTTGGATATGAATTCCCTGATAAATGAGTAGTTTGCAAAGAAGTGCTCTCATTTGAGGTTGTCTGTCCACTCCCTTGTTTGTTTTTCTTTGCTGTGATTGTTTTCTTTGCTATGCAGAAACATTTTAGTTTGATATAATGCTATTTGTCTATTCTTACTTTAGTTACCTGTGATTTTGAGGTGTTATTCATAAAATCTTTTCCCAGATCAATGTCCTGAAGTATTTTGCCTGTTTCCTTTTGTTTATCTTGTTTGGTTTGGTTTTCTTTTTTCTTTTTTATTTCAACAGCTTTCGGGGTACAAGTGGTTTTTGGTGACATGTATTTCCATTTGTTTGTATCATCTATGATTTCTTTCAGCACTGTATTGTAGTTCTCCTTACAGAGATCTTTCACCTTTTTGGTTGAGTGAATTCCTAGGCATTTTATTATATTTTTTGTACCTATTATAAAAGGGATTGAATTCTTGATTTGATTCTCAATGTAATAATTGTTGGTATATAGCAGTGCTATTGATTTGGGTACATTGATTTTGTAACCTGAGAGGTACTGAACTCATTTATCAAATCCAGGAGTCTTTTGGTGAAGTCTTTAGGATTTCCTAAGTATATAATCATATCACTGGCAAGCAGAGACAGTTTGACTTTTGCTTTTCCAATTTGGATTGCCTTTATTTTTTTCTCTTGCCTGATTGATCTGGCTAGGACTTCCAGTTCTATGTTGAATAGAATTGGTGAAAGTGGGCATCCTTGTTTTGTTCCAGTTCTTAGGGCTACTGCTTTCAACTTTTCCCCATTCAATATGATGTTGGCTGTGGGTTTGTCACATAAGGCTTTTATTATTTTGAGATATACTCTTTCTATGCTTAGTTTGTTGAGGGATTTTATCAAAAATGGACAGTGGATTTTATTGAATACTTTTACTGCATCTACTGAAGTGATCATATGGTTTTTGTTTTTAATTCTGTTTATGTGATGAATCACATTTATTGACTTGCATATGTTAAACCATCCCTGTATTGCTGGGATGAAATCCACTTGATTATGGTAAATTATCTTTTTGGTGTGCTGTTGGATTTGGTTTGCTAGAATTTTGTTGAAGATTTTTGCATCTATGTTCATCAGGAATATTGGTACATAGTTTGGTGTTTTTGTTAAATTATTTTCTGGCTTTGGTGTCTGGGTGATACTGGCTTCATGGAATGAGTTAGGGAGGATTCTCTCTTTCCGGATTTTTTGAAAAAGTTTCAGTAGGATTGGTACCAATTCTTCCTTGAACATCTGATAGAATATGGCTGTGAATCTATCTGACCCTGGGCTTTTTTTGTTATTGACAATTCTTTTATTACTGATTCAATCTCACTGCTTGTTGTTGATCTGTTCAGGATTTCTATTTCTTCCTGGTTCAAGCTAGGAGGGTTGTATGTTTCCAGAAATGTATTCATTTCCTCTAGGTTTCCTGGTTTGTGTGCATAGAGGTGTTTATAGTAGTCTTGAATGATCTTTTATATTTCTGTGGTGTCAGTTTCAATGTCTCCATTTTCATTTCTAATTGAGCTTATTTAAGTCTTCTCTCTTCTTGGTTAATCTAGCTAATGGACTATCAATTTCGTTTATCTTTCAAAGAACCAACTTTTCATTTCATTGATGTTTTGTATTTTTTTGTTTCAATTTCATTTAGTTCTCTGATCTTTGTTATTCTTTTTCTTCTGCTAACTTTGGATTGGTTTGTTTTTGGTTTTATTTTTCCTTAGAACAGTTTGTTTCTGAATCAATTTACATTGTTTCTCTACTTCTTTGAGGTGTCATGTTAGGTTTTAAGTTTCAAAACCTATGTCAGAAGCACTAGACAGATCATTGAGGAAGAAAGTCAACAGAGAGACACTGAACTTAAACCATGTTAGGTCTTTCACTTTGTTTTGTTTTTGTTTTTGTTTTTGTGTTTGAGACAGAGTCTTGCTCTGTCACCCAGGCTGCAGTGCAGTGGCATAACCTTGGCTCATTGCAGCCTCTGTCTCCCAGGTTCAAGCAGTAGTCTTGCCTCAGCCTCCCGAGTAGATGGGACTACAGGCATGCACCACCATACTCGGCTAATTTTTGTATTTTTAGTAGAGATGGGGTTTTGCCATGTTGGCCAGGCTGGTTTTGAACTCCTGGCCTCAAGCGATCTACCTGCCTTGGCCTCCCAAAGTGCTGGGATCACCAGCATGAGCCACCATACCTGGCCCATCTTTTACATTTTTTATTTATTTATTTTTGAGATGGAGTTTCACTCTTGTTGTCTGGGCTGGAGTGCAATGGTGCGATCTTGGCTCACTGCAACCCCTGCCTCCCGGGTTCAAGTGATTCTTTTGCCTCAGCCTTCTGAGTAGGTGGGATTACAGGCATGCACCATCATGCCTGTCTAATTTCGTGTTTTTAATAGAGACAGGGTTTTACCATGTTGGTCAGTCAGGTCTCAAACTCCTGACCTCAGGTGATCCTCCTGCCTTGGCCTCCCAAAGTGCTGAGATTACAGGTGTGAGCCACTGTGCTTGGCCTACGTTTTTTATGTAGGCATTTTGTACTATAAACTTTCCTTTTAGTAGTGGTTTTACTGTATCCTAGAGATTTTGATCACTTGTGTCACTGTTATCTTTTTTTTTTTTTTGATAGAATCTCACTTTGTCACTCAGGCTGGAGTACAGTGGCACAATCTTGGCTCACCACAACCTCCACCTCCTGGATTCAAGTAATTCTTATGCCTCAGCCTCTCAAGTAGCTGGGACCACAGGCATGCACCACCATGTCCAGTTACTTTTCTGTATTTTTAGTAGAGACGGGGTTTCACCATGTTGGCCAGACTGGTCTCAAACTCCTGTGCTCAAGTGATCTGCCCACCTTGGCCTCCCAAAGTGCTGGAATTACAGGTGTGAGCCACCATGCCCAGCTGTTATCATTAATTTTGAAAAATATTCTAATTTTCGTCTTGAGGCTGGGCATAGTGGCTCACACCTATAAACTCAGCACTTTGGTAGTAATCTTGAATGATCTTTTGTATTTCTGTGGTGTCAGTTGAATGTCTCGATTTTCATTTCTAATTGAGCTTATGTAAGTCTTCTCTCTTAAAGTTGGGAGGATCGCTTCAGCCCAGGAGTTTGAGACTGGCCTGGGCATATAGCGAGACCTTGTCTCTATAAAGAATTAAAAACTTAGCCAAGCATGGTGGTGTGTGCTTCTGGTCCTGGCTACTCGGCAGGCTGAGGTGGGAGGATTACCTGCACCCAGGAGTTTGGGGCTGAAGTGAGCCAAGATTGTGCCACTGCACACCAGCCTGAGTGACAGAGTGAGGTCTTGTCACAAACCAACAAACCAACAAAAAACATTTCATCTTGATTTTATTGTTAACCTAAAAATTATTCAGGAGCAGATAGTTTAATTTCCATGTATTTGTATAATTTTGAGTGTTCCTTTTGGAATTGATTTCTAATTGTATTCTGCTATGGTCTGAGAAGATACTTGATATGATTTTGATTTTTAATAATTTATTGAGACTTCTTTTTTGGCCATACGGTCTGACTTTGAGAATGTTTCATGTGGTGATAAGAAGAATGTATGCTCTGCAGAATGTTCTGCAAATGTCTGTTAGGTCTATTTTTTCTAGAGGGAAGTTTAAGTTCAGTGTCTCTCTGTTGACTTTCTTCCTCAATGATCTGTCTAGTGCTGACAGTGGTGTGTTGGCCAGGCTGGTCTCGAACTCCTGGCCTCAGATGACCTGCTTGTTTCAGCCTCCCAAAGTGCTAGGATTACAGGTATGAGCCACCACACCCAGCCCAAAAGTTTCTATTCTGGGAAATATTGACCTTTTATTTCAAAATTTAGAATTCTTTTTACCACTTTTTGTAGTAACAAATTCACTCAACATTTGCTTGTCTGAGAAAGATTTTACTCCTCCTTCACGTATGAAACTTCATTTTGCTGGATGTATCATTCTTGGCTGGCAGTTATTCTGTTTAAGGAGACTAAAACCCGGTTAGCAAGAATGATGCAGACAGTGGTGATAGCCAAGGCTGCACAAAAGTTTTCTCCTTCCTGGCTGTTGTCTTATTGCGTCTGTAGATGCTGTAATGGACTGTGTTGGTTGGCCTCCAGCCAGGAGGTGGCAGATGCAAAAGAGTACCAGTTGCAGTAGTAGTAGTGGGATTTGTGCTTGCTTTATGTTACCAGGGGAGGTACTCTGGTGTCTCAGGCAATGTGTGAGACCATGGAGCTCCCAAAAGTCCCTGTCCTTTGTGTTAAGTTACCAGGGCAGGTGGAGGGGAAAATCCAGATGGAGGTTGGGTCAGACAAGTCTGTGCTCTGGCTCTCCATGTATTGGTGCAAGCAGTAGCCTCAATGGAAATTGGAGTACAGTTCTGGGGCCACTGGGTTAATGTTCCAGGGAGTAGCACAGCTGCCTGTGCTGCACAGAAGAATCCACATGAGGATTGACAGGTTGCAGGCAGCAGTAAGCCCTGCCCAGCTCTCATGCACTTAGCAAGGCAAGTCTCACACTGATGGTGTTCTAGTAGCAGCAGCTAGCTGGATTCAGGACATCCTGTGCTCAGAACTCAAACTTTCCCAGGCCGTAAGCCTTCCCCATTGGAACAGAAACCTTGTCTTTCAGGTCGTGCCTCTCCCAGTCTGCCCTGGTGAAGCAGGGGCACCCAGCTCGTACACCTGTGGCTATAGCACACTTCCCACTTGTCCCTCAGTTCTGGCCAAGGGGTTTTATCCCTGCTCAAGATTATATCGCAGCCAGGTGCGGTGGCTCATGCCTGTAATACCAGCACTTTGGGAGGCTGAGGCGGGTGGATCACCTGAGGTCAGGAGTTCCAGACCAGCCTGGCCAACATGGTGAAACCCCGTCTCTACTAAAAATACAAAAATTAGCTGGGCATGGTGGCAGGCACCTGTAATCCCAGCTACGAGGGAGGCTGAGGCAGGAGAGTCACTCGAACCCAGGAGGCAGAGGTTGCAGTGAGCCGAGATGTGCCACTGCACTCCAGCCTAGGTGACAGAGTGAGACTTCGTCTCAAAAAAAAAAAAAAAAGAAGATTGTATCGCAGATCTCAGTTGAGAGCTTCTCTCAACCTGTGGCTGCTGCCTGAGACAGTTGGCCAACTTGCATGAGGTCTCCTATGAGCTAGGATCAGGAATGGCTTCCCATCATCTCCACTGGAGTCTGGGAGTGCACACAAAGCATATCCTAATGCCTCTCTCTCTCACATACTCCCCACAGCTCACTAAAACAGCTCCAGCACTGGGTAGGGTTAAGGCCTTGCCCCAGGGCCTGGATTGCCAGGTTCCCCAGTGGGAGTGAATATCATAGAGGCAGTCTCTCCTCTCACACTCTTGGGGACTCACAGTTTTCTGCCTGCCTAATGATGTAAGGCTGCTGCTCACTGCTTCCTTCACAGGGTAATTAGTTTTTTTCAGTTTTCCTTGTTAAGTTTCTGTGTTGCTTCTTGGAAAAAAGTTCACAGTGTAAATCTGTGTGCACTATTTTTTTTTTTTTTTTGAGACAGAGTCTTGCTCTGTTGCCCAGGCTGGAGTATGGTGGCATGATCTTGCCTCACTGCAACCTCTGCCTCCCGGGTACAAGTGTTTTCTTGCCTCAGCCTCCCAAGTAGCTGAGATTACAGGTGCGCACCACCACACCTAGCTAGTGTTTTGTATTTTTAGTAGAGACTTTTTATTACTGCTTCAATCTCATTACTTGCTATTGATCTGTTCAGGCTTTCTACTTTTTCTTGGTTCAATTTTGGCTGGTTGTGTGTCCAGGAATTTATCCACTTCCTCAAAGTTTTCAAATGTATTGGTATATAGTTGTTCATAATAGTCTGCAATGATCCTTTGTATTTCTGTGGCATTGGTAATGATGTCTTTTTTGTTGTTGTTTCTGATTTTATTTATTTGGTTCTTATCACTTTTTTTCTTAGTTAGCTTGTCAATTTTGTTTATCATTTCCATTCATTTACTTTTAATCTATATATCTTTATATCTAAAGTAGATTTTTGTAGACAATAAATAGTTTGATCTTGCCTTTTTTATATTTTTTTAATTTTTGAAACAGAGTCTGTCTCTGTTGCCCCGGATAAAGTACAGTGGCACAATCTTGGCCCATTGCAACTTTTGCCTCCCAGGTTCAAGTGATTCTAGTGCCTCAGCCTCCTGAGCAGCTGGGATTATAGGCATGTACCACATGCCCAACTAATTTTGGGGGTTTGTTGTTGTTGTTGTTTTTGCTTTTTTTATGAGACAGAGTCTTGTTCTGTTGCCCGGGCTACAGTGCAGTGGCATGATCTCAGCTCACTGCAACCTCTGCCTCCCAGGTTCAACCGATTCTCCTGCCTTAGCCTCCTGAGTAGCTGGAATTACATGTGTGCACCACCACACCCATCTAATTTTTGTACTTTTATTAGAGACTAGGTTTTGCCATGTTAGCCAGGTTAGTCTCAGGTGATCACCCACCTAAGCCTTCCAAAGTGCTGGGATTACAGATGTGAGCTACTGTGCCCAGCCTTTACCTTGTTTTTTGATCCACTCTGACAAGCTCTGTCTTTTAATTGATGTGTTTAGACAATTGATGTTTAAGTAATTATTGATATTGGGTTAATTTATGCCATATTAGTTACTGTTTTTTATTTGTTTTCCTTATTCTTTATTTCTTTTTTGTCTTCTATGCTTGTCCTGAGTTTGATGGCAAGAGTAGTAGCATTTTATAGAATTCATTTTTCATCTTAGCTTATCAGTTATACTGCCTTTTTAACTTCTTTTCACTCGTTTTAGAGTTTGCAATATACCTTCCTTGAAACGAGCAGTGAAAACGTAAAAAAAGAAAAAAAAAGAATTTGCAATATACATTTATAACTAATCCAGGTCCACTTTCAAATAACACTATAGTGGTTCACAGGTAGTACAAGTATCATATAATGACAAAATAATTCTGATTCCTCCCTCCTATCCTTTGTATAATAGCTTTCATTCATTTCACTTATATATAAGGATATATATGTGTGTGTATGTATCTGTTAGATCAATTAGAAATACAAACTTGAAGTTTTATTTTACCTTTGCTTATTCCTTCTTTAACATTCTTCCGCTATGTAGATCTGAGTTTTTGACTTATACTGTTTTCCTTCTCTCTAAAGAAATTTTTAAAATATTTCTTGTAAAGTAAGTCTACTGGCAACAGATTCTCTTACTTTTCATTTGTCTGAGAAAGTCTGTTTCTTCCTCACTTTCGAAGAATAATTTTGCAGGGTACAGAATTCTAATTAGGGGTTTTTTTTTCCTCTCAAAACTTAAATATTTCATTCCATTCTCTTCTTGTTTTCAGTTTCTGAGATAAATTGGATGTAACTTTTATCTTTGCTACTCTGTATCTAAGATTTTCTTCCCCTCCCAATTTCTTTCTCAGGATGTTTTCTTTCTCTTTGATTTTCTTCAATTTAAATATGTTTTACCAGCTATAGTATTTTTTGGCATTTATCCTGCTTAGTGTTCTCTGAGCTTTCTGAATCTGTGGTTTGGTATCTAACATTAATTTGATGAAATTCTAGGGCCAGGCAGAGTGGCTTATGCCTGTAATCCCAGGACTTTGGGAGGCCAGTGCAGAAGGATCACCTGAGGTCAGGAGCTTGAGACCAGCCTGACCAACAAGGTGAAACCCTGTCTCTACTAAAAATACAAAAATTAGCCAAGAGTGGTGGTGGGTTCCTATAATCCCAGCTACTTGGGAGGCTGAGGCAGGAGAATTGCTTGAACCAGAGGCCAAGGTTGCAGTAAGCCGAGATCGCACCATTGCGTTCCAGCCTGGGTGACAGGAGCGAAACTCCGTCTCAAAAACAACAACAAAATTAATTTGATGAAATTCTCAGTCATTATTATGTCATAATATTGCTTCTTTTCTTTTCTCTTTTTTTTCTTCTGGATTTCCCATTACATGTTGTTATACCTTTTTTAGTTATGCTGTTCTTAGATGTTCTGCACTGGTTTTTCTTTAGTCTTTTTTATCTTTGCTTTTCAGTTTTGACAATTTCTTTTCTTTTCTTTTTTTTTTTTGAGACAGAGTCTCACTTTGTCATCAAGGCTGGAGTACAGTGGCATGATATCAGCTCACTGCAATCACGACTTCCCAGGTTCAAGCAATTCTTCTTCCTCGGCCTCCCGAGTAGTTAGGACTACAGGCACATACCACCACATCCAGCTAATTTTTGTATTTTTAATAGAGACAGGGTTTCAGTATATTGGCCAAGCTGGTCTGGAACTCCTGACCTTAAATGATTCACCTGCTTTAGCCTCCCAAAGTGCTGGGATTACAGATGTGAACCACCACACCTGGCCACTTTTTTCTTTCTTTAAGACAGGGTCTCACGCTGTCCCCACACTGGAGTGCAGTGGTACGATCTCAGCTTATGGCCACCTCAATTTCCCAGACTCAAGTAGTCCTCCCCACTCAGCCTCCTGAGTAGCTGGGACTACAGGTGCATGCCACCATGACCAGGTAATTTTTTCTTTTTTTGTATCTTTTTGTAGAGATGGGTTCTCCCTATGTCACCTATGGCTGGTTTTGAACTTCTGGGCTCAAGTGATCCACACGCCTTTGCCTCCCAAAGTGTTGAGATAACATGTGTGAGTTGTTGCACCTGGCCCAGTTTTGGCAATTTCTTTAAGAAATTCTCAAGCTCAGAAATTCTTTCCTTAGACCTGTTGAATCTCCTAACAAGTGCATCAGAGTTATTGTTCATTTCTGTTAGTTACACTAAGTATTGGGGTCAGGTACCAAAAGTTCTCCAACTTTGTTATTTTTCAAAGTTGTTTTGACTATTCTATATCCTATGCATTTCTATATGCATTTTAGAATTATCTTGGCAGTATCTACAAAACAGCCTACTGGAATTTTTATTGTGATTGCATTGAGTCTCTAGATCAATTTGGCAGAAATTGACATTTAACAATATTGAGTCTTCTGATAAGTTTAAAAAAATTTTTTTTAATTGTTTTCTTCCTGGCCTCTTTGTGTAGAGATGTCTGATAACTCTTTTTAGTAAGTTGCATACTTTATGACCCTTTATCTCTAAATTTTAAATTGTGTATTTCCTAACAATAAGAATATTCTTGTTAAAAAGGCATTTGAGAAAAAAAAAAGAATATTATCTTATATTTCCATAATACAGTTATCAGCTTCAGTAAATTTAACATAGATATAATATTTTTATTTTATCCATTGTCTGTATTCCAATTTTGTCAGTTGACCCAGTAATGTTCCTTATAGCATTCTTTTCCTCCAGTACAGTTTCCAAACTAGGATCACATGTATATTTGGTTGTCATGTGTGTTTAATTGGGAACAGGTCATGATCAGCCTTTCTTTACCTTTTATGACATTAATGTTTTTGAAGAATACAATCCCTTTTTTTCTTTTTCTTTTTTTATAGTCCTCTTTTTTAAAAAAAGCATGCTATTTTAGTGTGAAACAACATGGTAATTAAAGAAAGTTTTAAAAATAGGCTGGGTACTGTGGCTGATGCCTATAATCCCAGCACTTTGGGAGGCTGAGGTGGGTGGATCATTTGAGATCAGGAGCTCGAGACCAGCCTGGACAACATGGTGAAACACTGTCGCTACTAAAAATAAAAAATTAGCCAGGCATGGTGGCACATGCCTATAGTCCCAGCTACTCAGGAGGCTTAGGTGGGAGAAAGGAGCCTGAGATGAGAGAATTGCTTGAATCTGGGTTGCGGAAGTTGAAGTGAGTCGAGATTGCACAACTGCCCTCCAGCCTGGGCAACAGAGTGAGACTCTGTCTCAAAATAATAATAATAATGATGGTGATGTTTACTTCTCAGAACAGAGAAGTCAATTAACAAATAGATTACTAAGAAGCTTCAGTATAACTGTTATTCTTTGACTTACACGTGGCAAAGGCTTTGCTGATCTAATTTCAAATAATTTCATGTAATAATTTTTATAACAAGTAATTCCTCAGTTCCTCTTCATGAAATAGTCTTCTTTTTTTTTTAGACCGAGTTTTGCTTTTGTTGCCCAGACTGAAGTGCAATGGCACGATCTTGGCTCACTACAACCTCTGCCTCCTGGGTTCAAGCAATTCTCCTGCCTTAGCCTCTTGAGTAGCTGGGATTACAGGCGTGAGTAGCTGGGATTACAGGTGCCCACTACTATCCTCAGCTAATTTTTGTATTTTTAGTAGAGATGAGGTTTTACCATGTTGGCCAGGCTGGTCTCGCACTCCTGGCCTCAGGTGATCCCGCTTGTCTTGACCTCCCAAAGTGCTGGGATAACAGGCATGAGCCACCATGCCTAGCCAAAACAGTCATTACTAATATCCCCAACTAGGGTAAGAAGTGCTTCAGGATTGGTCAGTTCAACAATTTAACAACTCAATGTGCTATCAGGAACCTGGATTCCAGGCCAGGCATAGTGGCTCATGCCTGTAATCCCAATACTTTGGGAGGCCGAAGCAGGTGAAGTTTGAGAACAGCCTGGCCAACATGGTGAAACCCTGTCTGTATCAAAAAATACAAAAATTAGCCGGGCGTGGTAGTGCATGCCTGTAATTCCAGCTACTCGGGAGGCTGAGGTGTAAGAATTGCCTAAACCTGGGAGATGGAGGTGCGATGAACTGAGATTGTGCCACTGCACTTCAGCCTGAGTGACAAAGTGAGACTATCTCAAGAAAAGGAACTGGATTCCTTCCATCATTCTTCTGATATTTATTTTCTGATTTTATTTTTGTTGTTAGCTTTATCCTCAAGCTCATAACAAGATGGTAGCAGTAATTGGAGTATTCACATTCCAACAGGGCAATGTCAAGAGGAATAAGGACAGTTTCTTCTATAGCTCTCTTTTAGGACTGGGGAAGGTTTTCCCAAAAGCTTCCTAATAAATTCTCCTCCTGTCTCATTGGCCAGAACTGAGTTACAGGACCACGCATAACTGATCATTAATAAGGGTCAGTGGGATTGTCTGTGGAAGAATCAGGCCTGTCTTTACCAGTGGGGGTGTTGTGGCTGCAAGGAGGAAAAGTATTCTTGTAAACAAAATCTGGGTGCTGTTAGGAAGGAGAAGTGTGGCTGAAAGCTGGAAAGAAGCTGATAGTATGGCTCATGGTAGGGAACGATGGAATGAGACTCACTCATGGCCAACTCCAAAATGGACTTCATTTATTAAAAGCCACGTATAGGACTGACAAGGAGAAAACAGATATTTAAGGAATTCCCGGTCATACCCCTTCTCCCTTCGTGGTGCCTAATTTTAGATCATCCAAGTCTGACCTGATTAATTAGGCTATTCATAGACTAACAAAGGGATTAGAAAGTTGAGGATTATATGTAGTCATTTTAGGAATGATAACAGGAGTTGAAGAACTGTATCAGTATGGCTTAGTTCCAAATTAAAATATACAGCCATGACTTAAACTGGCTTAACAAGAAGGAAATGTATTATTGGATGTAGCAATGGAATAAGAGTCAGGGTTGGTTGCTCAGCTGCTTCTTGATGCCTTTATTCCAGGCTTTTTTCCATCTCTCCATCCTTCTGCCATTGGTATTATTTAGCTTCATTTTTCAGATTGATGGCAAGATGCTATCAGCACTTCCATACATAATATTCTGCAATGATAATGTCCAAAAGATAAAGGGAGGAAGCATCTGCTCTGTGGCTTTTCTTTAGGATAGAGGAAAATTTCTCAGGACTATCTTCCTGAGACTGGGAATCCCTCATGTTTCATTAACCAGGTTTTCGTTACAGTCTCATTGTAAGAACCAAACACTAGCAAGAAGTGTAGAATTTCCAGGATTGGCTTATACTAATTATCTGGAGTCAAATGAACATTTGGGGGTAAACTTTGTAACTGGGGCGCTGAGGCCAAAATGAGGTGCACAATATGTTAGAAAGAGAAAAAGGAGGAAGACAATCAATAAAACAAAGTTTCTTGAGACAGTCTGGTATTATGGAAAGAAAGTAGCATGTCCCTGCACTGTCTCAAGTTTTAAAGGATTCCTTTATTTTCTCACAGATGGGTCACTAACAAAGTCACCTGGAGCAAGGCTATCATTTCTTTATTCAACATTTATTGAGCACTGGGGGAAAAATGCTGAAAATAAAAATGAATGTTCTGTGGTCTCTTCCCTCAAGGAGCACATAGTCTAGTGCGGAAGTTATAACTGACTATTCTAAGAGCTATAAATAGGAGTGTGAGCTGAGCCTTATGGCTCAGAGATGATGGAGGAGGAGAAGTAGGAGGAGGGTGGAGGCATTGGCAGGGCAGAATTACAGGTGCCTGAGCTAAGTGCTGAATGTTCATGAGTTTGTCAGACAAATGGTGGGGATGGGCAATCCAAGCAAAGAGATCAGCATAGACAGAGACAGCGAGGCATAAAAGGATATGGCAAAGTAAAAGAACTTGAAGACGTTTGGTGTGGCTGGCTCGTTAGCGTTGTCAGAGTTAAGGCTGGTAAAGTAGGCTTTGCATTGAAAGGTCTCATAGGCCATCACAAGAAGATTGGGAGCTTCAAAACTAGTAAGGAGCTACTGAAGGATTTTAAGCAGAAGAGTGACCTTGTGAAATTTGTATCTTTCAGTGTTTACTATGGCAGTGAAAGGAAGACAATGCAGGAATGAGACCCAAATCAGGCATATTTTTAGGGAGGCAAATTGAGTGGGCCTCAGTTTTCTTATTGAAAAAATGGGGTAGTGGAGTGGCATAAGATTAGATTAGGCATCACAAATGCAACTGCTACCAGAGCTGACAAGTCCTGTCTATGCATCAGGTGCACTGAGGTGGTTGGGAACTGCATTAAATGAATAGAACACACTCCCCTAAAATGGGGGCAGTTCTTGAAAGAAGATCCAGAAGAATAAATAAATAAGTACATAAATAAAATAGAATGCAAGAGGGGCAGCAACTAGTCAGCCCAGGCTATTTTCTGCAGCTATTTTCCAGTTTGGCTCCTCAAACAGCCCCTGAATCATGTTTTGTGAGGTCTCCTAATTTTTCTATGTTGGCAACTAATTCAAATGTAAAAACCAACATCACCAGCAACAAGATTATGCAGGGTAAATAAGTATACTCTGCTTGTGTTCAATGGTTTGAGACTTTGGGATACGATAAGCTCTAGGGCCTCTTCCAGCTCTAACAGGCTATGACTCCTTGATATCCCACTAGCATTTGTGCTACACTACATTGATTGTTTGTAGTTAGCCAGTCACACAGATGAAAGTCTTTAGGACTGTTCAAACAGGCATAACCAGATATTTCTGGGGTTAGTATTTATTCATTGATATTTTCATGTATTAATTTGTTAATTCAACAAGCATTTACATAGTGTCAATTACATGCAATGCATTGTTGAATGGAAATGGAGAGTTGAATGAGAAAAATGAACCTTGGCATTGAGGCGGACAGACTGGGACTTCCTTACAAGAAGGAGAAATCTGTCATTTCTTATCTGTCGCCTCTGCCAACAGATCTTAGAGGAGAGACTTGTGCAGCTTGACCCAGGGCCATGTTCGGCCTTTCCCGTTTACAAGACAAAGATGTGAGCAGGCTTGTTCTGCAGGGTCCCCAGGACTCTCAGGATCTGACTGCCTACTATTCCATCTGGAGGAAAAGACAAATGACAAAAAAGGAAAAGAAGGCAATGAAAATAAATTACTGCTTAAGAAGTTGGGTTATTGGCCAGGTGCAGGGGCTCACCGGTAATCCCAGCATTTTGAGAGGCCGAGGTGGGCAGATCATGAGGTCAGGAGTTCGAGACCAGTCTGGCCAACATAGTGAAACCTCGTCTCTACTAAAAATACAAAAAGTTAGCCAGGTGCGGTGGTGTGTGCCTGTAATCCCAGCTACTCGGGAGGCTGAGGTAGGAGAATTGCATAAACCAGGGAGGCAGAGGTTGCAGTAAGCCAAGATTGCACCACTGCACTCCAGCCTGGGCGACGGTGCAAGACTCCATCTCAAAAAAAAAAAAGAAAAGAAAAAAGAAATTGGACTATTGCGATCATTATGAGGCTAAAGTAACGGTTGACATTTGTTAAGGAGAGTTAAAAAAAAGTCAATCTAGGATTTCCTTTTAAAAAAAAATAACAAATATAAAAATACAAGGTGTAGAAAAAAGTGTATTGTGTGGAAAATGCATAGGATACCTCTGGAAGGATATATGCACACAAGACACTGGCAATTGAATTCTATTTAGCTTAATTCCATTTAACTCATTTTATTTTGTTCCATTTAATCAACAGAAAGAGAGCTTGAAACAAAATCGAGTTATAAACTAAGAAAGTTAAATATACAATGAAAGCAAATTACCGTTTTAAACCGTTTTAATGTAACATTTTAAACAAAATGATTATTTTATAAAAACTACAAAGAATTTTAAAATTATAATATCCATTGTTGTCCATATAATTCAGAATAGTGTCAGAAGCTTTAAAGATATATACAGTACAGTATGCCTTTTTTTTTTTTTTTTTTTGAGACAGAGTCTTGCTCTGTTGCCCAGGCTGGAGTGCAGTGGCACAATCTTGGCTCACTGCAACCTCCGTCTCCTGGTTACAGGCTATGAGCCACCACACCCAGCCCAGTATACCTTTTAACTCAGCAATTATAGTAATAAGAACTTATCCAAAGGAAATCATTTAACATGTGTATAAACATTTAACTCTGGGCCTGGTGCGGCGGCTCACACCTGCAATCCTAGCACTTTAGGAGGCTGAGGCAGGCGGATCACCTGAGGTCAGGAGTTCCAGACCATACTGGCCAACATGGTGAAGCCCTGTCACTACTAAAAATACAGAAATTAGTGGGTACCTGTAATCCAGTTACTAGAGAGGCTGAGGCAGGAGAATAGCCTGAACCCAGGAGGTGGAGGTTGCAGTAAGTCAAGGTAGCGCCACTGCACTCCAGCATGGGTGACAGAGCAAGGCTCTGTCTCAAAAAAAAAAAAATAATTAATTAATTAACTTTTTAAAAAGTCTAAACAAAGACAAAAAAGCATCTGAGACCCAGGAAATGGAGTTTAAAGTGCAAAAGAGCCAGACTGGTGCCGAAGATTGGGGATGGGAATTGAATACTCTTCTGCAAAATTCCCATGTGGTGCTGCCACCCACTGGACAATTAGGAAATTAAACTCAAACTTTGCCATAAAGCTAGTTTTTCCATTAGAATAATATTTTGTAAGAGAGCTGACACTTTCTATATTTCTATCACAATACTTTTTTCCTGGTGACTGTCAGGGATTCTCTGTTCGTCATCACTGTGTTTGATTGGGATAATGACCCCCCTCTGGGGAGGAAAGCCCAAGGATAGAAAGGTGTGGGTGGTTCCAAAGAGAAGCAAAGGCACCCACCCGATTGTCCATACTAGAAGTTGGCAGCAGGGAATAAATCCACCGTGGCTCTAAAACAGAGTACAAAGCAAATATTAAAGCAAAGAAATTCCCTGGGCAGGAGGCTTATTTTCTTCAGCAATTTGATTTCCAGAAAAAGAATGGAGAGGCTGCCCTGCAAGAGCAGGGCATCCCATCCCAGGTGCGTGGCTTGGGCTTGTAGCAGTTGAGCTAAGCTGGAACAATGTCTCCCAGCATCCCCTTCCCTGCATAGTTCCAGGCTGGCCTGGCCTGCAAGGGACATCTTGGGTGGAATTTGGAAGACAGAGGTGAAACAGCAGCTGTATCCCTTCTGTGCTCAGCCAACTGGCACACGCTCCAGCTACCAACCCAGTGCGTGCTCACGTTGCTGCTTTTCTGTCGGCCCACTTTGTTGATGGCGGCCCCTGGCTCACAGCTCCTCCATACTCCACTGGAGCCTCTTTCAGCTTCTCTGACTCTTGGGCCAGATGTATGTTTAGTTCTATAGTGGAGGGCTCTAGTTTTCCAATAGGACACCTACTTCCTTGAAACCGGAAGCTTTCTGAAAGACCTATGTGGGTTCCAATCTGTCCTCTGGCTTCAGCTTTTGGATCATGGATCCCAGTTTCTACTTGCTTTCCTCCACTTCATGTCCATCCTCATCCTCACCCCAGAGGACCTGCCCTGCAGACTTCAGACCCCAGAACCAGCCATCTACAGACTGTTCAATGTTGACAGAGTCAAATTCCATAAAATATTTGAAGAGATTAATGCTGAGCCAAATAAGAGTGACCAAGGCCCATGACACAGCCCTCAGGAGACCCTGAGAACATGTGCCCAAAGTGGCTGGGGCACAGCCTAGTTTTATACATTTTAGGGAGACAAGACATCAATCAAATACATGTAAAATGTACACTGGCTCCGTCTGGAAAGGTGGGACTACTGAAAGGAGCAGAGTTGGTGGGGGTCCAGGTTACAGGTAGATTTAAACATTTTCTGATTGGCAGTTGGTTGAAAGAGTTAAGTTATTAACTTATCTAAAGACCTGGAATAAAGAGAAATGAATGTCTGGGTTACAATGATAAGGGGTTGTGGAGACCAGAGTTTTAGGATGCAGATGAAACCTCCAGGTAGCAGCTTCAGAGATAATAGACTGAAAGTGTTTCCTTTTTTTTTCTTTTTGAGACAGAATCTTGCTCTATCACCTAGGATAGAGTGCAGTGGTGTGATCTCGGTTTACCACAACCTCTGCCTCCTGGGTTCAAGTGATCCTCCTGCCTCAGCCTTCTGAGTAGCTGGGATTACAGGCATGCATCACCATGTCCGGCTAATTGTTTGTATTTTTAATACAGACGGAGTTTCACCACATTGGCCAGGCTGGTCTTGAACTCCTGACCTCAAGTGATCCACCGACCTCGGCCTCCCAAAGTGTTGCGATTATAGGCATGAGCCACCACACCCGGCCTGTAAGTGTTTCTTGTCAGACTTAAGATCTGTGTTGATGTTAATGCTTGTCAGCTTTTGCTGAAATCCAAAAGGGAGGAGGATATAATGAGGCATGTCCAACCCTCCCTTCCCATCATGGCCTGAACCAGTTTTTCAGGTTAACTTTGGAATGCCCTGGCTGAGAGGAAGGGCCCATTCAGATGGTTGGTGGACCTTAGAATTGTATTACTATTTTTAATTTCATACATTTTTTTTGTTGAGATGGGGTTTTGCCATGTTGCCCAAGCTGATCTTGAACTCCTGGGCTCAAGCAATCCACCTGCCTCAGCTTTCCAAAGTGCTGGGATGAAGGCTGAGGCAGGTGGATCACTTGAGGTCAGGAGTTTGAGACCAGTCTGGCCAAGAAGGTGAAACCCTGTCTCTACTAAAAATACAAAACTTAGCTGGAGGTGGTGGTGCATCCCTGTAATTCCAGCTACTTGGGTGGCTGAGTCAGGAGAACTGCTTGAACTCAGGAGGTGGAAGTTGCAGTGAGCAGAGATTGTGCCACTGCACTCCAGCCTAGGTGACAGAGTGAGACTCTGTCTCAAAACAACAACAACAACAAAACCCAAAGTGCTGAGATTAACAGGTGTGACCCACTGTGCCCAGCCCAGAATGTTATTTTTAGTTTACATTAGCCAGCTTCCAAAATTGTTTAGGTCCTCTCATACCTCCCTAGTATACATCACTCTGAGTGGGCTTTTCTGGATGGACCCCTGGCTGACACACTGGCACAGAGAGAGGACACTCCATCTGGAGCAGACAAGGCACAAGCCAAGAGGGATCCAGGAACCAGACCTGAGGGAGGAAAAAAAATGTTGGAGACTGAAGGTATTCTGGCTAGGTAAACCTGGGGGATTGTTAGGGTGACCCAGTTTTCAGGAGAAGAAAGATCCACCAAAATGCGGTAACCCTAACTCTTTGTACTATTCTCAGCACTCAGTCACAGATTTCCAGATTTGATGGAGAGATGCTGAAACAGGCCTGTCTGAACTGAGTCCCAGCTCCAACCTTTACCAGCTGGGCAACCTTGGGCGAGTTGCTTAACCTCTCTTTGCCTCAGTCCATTCACATGCAAAATGGAGATAATAATAGCACATACCTCACAAGTTGTTGACAAGTGTACATGAGTTAATATTTGTAAAGCATCCAGAATAAGCCTTGGCACATAGCAAGTACTATTCACATTTCTTCTATTTATTTGGAGGTATTCACATTTACAGATGACTCAGGTTTCACCTATGTCCCTTGAAGAGTACCTCTCCCTTACTTTCCCCTCAGGATTTGCCTCAGGAATTCCCCTTTTGCCTCCCCTGCAAGCATTCTTCTTCTCATCTCTTTCTCACCTACCCAAAGCCCTGTAACCACCCAGCAGGTTCACCTTGCCCCACTGCCTAGACAGAGCCAATTTATTAAGACAGGAGAATTGCAATGGAGAAAGAGTACTTCACACAGACCCAGCTATGTGGCAGACCAGAGTTTTATTATTACTCAAATCAGTCTCCCTGAGCATTTGGAGAAATTTAAAAGATAATTTGAGGGGTGGGGGCTCAGGAAGTGGGGAGTGCTGATTGGCCAGTTTGCAGATGGATTCTTAGGGGGTCGAAGTGAGGTTTTCTTGCAGTCTTCTGTTTCTGGGTGGGATCACAGAGCTGGTTGAGCCAGATTACCCTTCCAGGTAGTGTCCGCTGATCCATCCAGTGCAAGGTCTGCAAAATATCTCAAGCACTGATCTTAGGTTTTACAATAGAGATGTTATCCCCAGAAGCAATCTGGGGAGGTTCAGACACTTGCAGCCAGAGTCTGCATGACCCCTAAACCAGATTTCTAATCTTGTAGCTAATTTGTTAGTCCTACAAAGATAGACTGGTCCCCAGGCAAGATGTGGGTCTTTTTGGGGAAAGGGCTATTATCAATTTTGTTTCAGAGTCAAACTATAAACTAAATTCCTTCCCAAGATTAGTTCAGCCTATGCCCAGGAATGAACAAAGACAGCTTAAAGGTTAGAAGCAAGACAGAGTTGGTTAGGTCTGATCTCTTTCACTGACATAATTTCCTCCATTATAATTTTTGCAAAGACGGTTTGAGCCCTGCCATCAGCCCTTATGGAAGGAGTCTTCTGAGCAGCATGCCAGCCCTTTCCTGGATCTTCTCTGCCCTGACCTCACCCTACAGAAACCAGTTATCAACATCTGAAATCCAAGGTGCAAACTATCCTATGATGTTTCAGTGGTCATGGCAGTGGATGTGGCTGAGGCAGTGATTGGAGCTTTTTCTTGCCCTTATTTCTCACTTAAAAAATTTTTGTTTTTTGACAGAGTCTTGCTCTGTCACCCAGGCTGGAGTGCAGTGGTGCAATCTCGGCCCAAAAAGTACAAAGGATAAAGGTGACCTAGTATTTGCTAGCACAACAGAGTGACTATAGCCATTTTTTTTAGGGGAGGGTCAGAGTCTCGCTCCAGCCCAGACTGGAGTGTAGTGATGCAATCTCGGCTTACTGCAGCCTTCACCTCCTGAGTTCAAGTGATTCTCCTGCCTCAGCCTCCCAATAGCTGGTATTACAGGCATGCCCCACCACGCCTGGCTAATTTTTATATTGTTAGTAGAGACGGAGTTTCACCATGTCGGCCAGGCTGGGTCTCAAACTCCTGACCTTAGGCAATCCACCCACCTCGGCCTCCCAAAGTGCTGGGATTATAGGCATGAGCCCACACCTGGCCATGTCTGTTACTTATTGAACATCTGCTGTATACCATGCAGTTCACTGGGCACATGACATATAATAATACTTCATTCAGTCTTCCCCACAATCTGCTGGGCAATACCATCTTTGTTTCACAGGAGAGGCAGCTGAAGCTGAGAGAGGTTAGGTAGCTGCCACAGACCACACAGCCATAGAGCCGTGGGGTCAGACTAGGAAACCAGGTCCCTATGGGCTGCACAACCCTAGCCAGCACTTTCCACTACAAAACCAGCCCTTGGGTTTCCTAGTCATTGTCAGAAAATCTCGAAAGGGATGTGCACTGCTTTAGGGACAGGAGAGCTGGGTTGGGGCTAGGTGAGGCTTAGTTCTCTAGGAGCTAAAGAGAAGCAGAGGAGCATGAGAAGTGTCCAGGAGAATGCCCCAACTGGCTAACTTCTATCCCTTCATCATCCCTCATGCCCTGTTTTTTTTTTTTCTTTTTTTTTGAGATGGAGCCTCACTTTGTCCCAGGCTGGAGTGCAGTGGTGTGATCTCGGCTCACTGCAACCTCCGCCTCCCAGGTTCAAGCAATTCTCCTGCCGCAGCCTCCCAAGTAGCTGGGACTACAGGCGCATGTTACCACACACAGCTAATTTTTGTATTTTTTAGTAGAGCCAGATTTGTTCACCATGTTGGCCAGGATGGTTTTGATCTCTTGACCTTGCAACCCACCCACCTTGGCATCCCAAAGTGCTGGGATTACGGGCATGAGCCACTGTGCCCACCCCCTCATGCCCTGTTTTGACCTGGATTGGTTCTTCAACTCTATTAGGTTCGTCCAAAAGTAACTGTGGGTTTGCCATTTTAATGGCAAAAAGCACAATTACGTTAGCACCAACCTAATACATATGCAAGAAGTTCTGTCACAAATTATAATTGGGGCTATAGCTATAGATTTGCTATTGGAAAGCCAATGTGAATCAAGGATTATTAGATGATAGGAGGAGACTTCTACATTTCCCCCATACTGTTCTACAGCTTTGACTCAGAAATGCATTTTAGAATGTAAAAGGTTGTGTGTGTGTGTGTGTGTGTTTTTAGAACTTATTGCTTACTGCTTCTTAATTTAGTAAAAATCTACAGAGGTATCTTGATTGCCCTCCCAATTCAACTTTCCATTTGCAAAATCCTCTAATATTTCAAAATTCTGAGTTTCTTCTGACCAAATTGGGATAATCTGAAACAGGTAATAAAAGAATCACAGAAAAATAGTGCTGGAAAGGAATACAGAGATTATCTGATCCAGCTACCTAAGAGAACAGAAGAGGTTAAAAAAAAAAAAACAACAAACAAACTCTGGGATCTAGTCTCTCTGGTTAAACAGCTTCCCTACTAGCAAGTTGCAGCACTTAAACTTTTGACTCCTGCCGGGCACAGCAATGCACACCTGTAGTCCCAGCTACTCCTGAGGCAGGAGGATCACTTGAGCCCAGGAGTCCTGGACTGTAGTGCATGATGCCAATCAGGTGTCCACACTGAGTTCAGCATCAATATGGTGACCGCCTAAGCTGGAGTGCAGTGGCATGATCTCAGCTCACTGCAACCTCCACCTCCTGGGCTCAAGCAATCCTCCCACCTCAGCCTCCTGAGTAGCTGGGATCATGGGTGTGTGCTTCTATACCTGTCTAATGTTTGTATTTTTTGTAGAGATGGGGTTTCACCATGTTGTCCAGGCTGGTCTCAAACTCCTGACCTCAAGTGATCCGCCTGCCTCAGCCTCCCAAAGTGCTGGGATTATAGGCATGAGCCACTATGCCTGGCCCCCAACTTTGTTTAGAAGTCAATTGAGCTCAAACCAGAAACTTCTGTTGCCAGATTATTACATCTCAGGGTCTTTAGACAATTTCTGTGTAGAACAGTGTTTCTCAAACTGGTTTCTCTAATGATATTCTTGGGCAGCTAAGAGCATTTAGGTTGGGAAAACACTACCTCAGGAAATTAAAGAGAATCTATAAAGCTTTTGGCTGTGTATTATTACTAAATATAACATACCTTTATAACATAAAATAATTCAACAAAAGTAAAAATCACAAATTCAGGGTGATTGCATTATTTTGACATTAAGTGCAATATTTCTTAAAATGAGGTCAGCAGATCCCAGGGCACAGGGAGTAGGATGGGATCTCTGGATATATTTTTGGGGGACCATGCAATTCTCCAGTTTAAGAAGCACCAACACAGGATAGTAGATCCCAAAGCTGGCTTTATATTGGAGACATTGAAGGATTTCTTTCTTTCTTTTTTTTAATTTCTTGAGAGAGAGTCTCACTGTGTTTCCTTGGCTGGTCTTGAGCTCCTGAGCTCAAGTGATCTGCCCATCTCATCCTCCCAAAGTGCTGGAATTACAAAAATGAGCCACTGCGCCCAGTCTGATTTTCTCCTAAGGATTCTTCATAGGTATGTCTTAGAGTTTTATTTGCTTGCAGAAATTTGCATAGGTCTTAGAGTTTAAACAAAAAATTTTCCCCCTCAGGATTTATAAATTTTTCATTTCCTTTAGGTGACGTATTCATTTACTCCAGCTGTTCTCTGGCCAAGCTGCATAAGTTGTTCAGTCGGTCCTATAAAAAGTATTTTTGTTCATGCAACACTTTTTTCTACAATTACAGTAAAATACACATAACACAAAACCTACCATCTTAACCATTTTAAATTTACAGTTCAGTGGTATTATGTTCATTAACATTACCATCACCACCATCCACCCTCAGAATTCTTTTTTCTTGCAAAATGGAAACTCTATACCTATTAAACACTGATTTCCCATTCTCCCCTCCCTCCAACTCCCTGGCAACCATGGTTCTATTTTTTGTCTCTGGGAATTTGACTGCTGTAGCTACCTCATATAAGTGGAATCATACCATATATGTCCTTTTGTGATTGATTTATTTCACTTGCCATAATATCTTTAAAGTCCATCCTTGCAGCAAGTGGTAAAATTTCTTTCCTTCCTTCCTTTATCTATTTATTTTTTGAGATGGAGTCTCACTTTGTTGCCCAGGCCAGAGTGCACTGGTGCGATCTCGTCTCACTGCAACCTCTGCCTCCCCGGTTCAAACAATTCTTCTGCCTCAGCCTCCCAAGCAGCTGAGATTACAGGTGCATACCACCACACCAGGCTAATTTTTGTATTTTTAGTAGAGGTGGGGCTTGATGATGTTGGCCAGGCTGTTCTCAAACTCCTAACCTCAGGTGATTCACTGCGTTGGCCTCCCAAAGTGCTGGGATTACAGGGATGAGCCACCACACTTGGCTTCCTTCCTTTTCAAGGCTGATTAATATTCTGTTGTATGAATATCCCACATTTTCTTTATCCATTTATCCATTGATGGGCACTTGGATTGCTTCCACCTTTTGGCTGCAAAAGGAATACACGTATCTTTTTGATATGCTGCTTTCAGTTCTTTTGCATAAACATCCAGAAATGGAATTGCTGAATCACATCGTAATTCTGTCTTTAATTTTTTGAGGAATAACCGTAATGTTTTCCATAGCGCCTATATCATTTTTCATTCCCACCTATAGGGCACAAGGGTCCCAATTTCTCCACATCTTGCCAATACTTGTCTGTTTTTTTGATAGTAGCCATTCTAAAGTGTGTGAGGTGGTATCGTACTGTGATTTTGATTTGCATTTCCTTAATGATACTGAGCACCTTTTATGTGCTTATTGTATGTTCTCTTTAGAGAAATGTCTGTTTAAGTTCTTTGCCCATTTAAAAATTTTAATTTGATTTCATTTTAAAGTTCTGGAGTGCATGTGCGCCTATCAACTTTTCCCATTTTTGTTTTTGAGATGGAATTTTGCTCTTGTTGCCCAGGCTGGAGTGCAATGGCATGATCTCGGCTCACTACAACCTCTGTCTCCTGAGTTCAAGTATTCTCCTGCCTCAGCCTCCTGAGTAGCTGGAATTATAAGCATGCACCACCACGCTCAGCTAATTTTTTGTATTTTTAGTAGAGATGGGGTTTCTCCATGTTGGTCAGGCTGGTCTCGAACTCCCAACCTCAAATGATCCTCCAGCCTTGGCCTCCCAAAGTGCTGGGATTATAGGCATGAGCCACGGTGCCCGGCCTAGGAGGTGGTTTTATAATCAACTATAAAACTCTAACGGGTGCCCTTGAATTCAGGTTTCTGATAACTTTGGAGACTGTGACATCAGAATAGAGGAAAAACCTTCAGGACTCATGGAGAGCTAAAATGTTCATAAGTATCAAGCAAAACAGGAAGGAACTGCATGGACTGAACTAATCTTTTTGACTTTTTGCTTAAAATGTTGCTGATCCTTTGTTTTGTTTTTCAGACTCTTGAAATTTTTCTTTTGAGCTATTGACAGCCTTTAACAATTTAGTATACTCCTATGAACAAAATTTGGAGCATATTTGTTTCTCTCTACCTGATTTCTCAGGTAAATGGAAACCATTTTTGAGTATTCTTAACTTATAGCAATACAGTTATTTGCATAATTGCAATAAGAATCTATTTTCATTTGTAAGAGGACACAGTTGGAGAAACTAGTTAATTTACCAAGGATTTGACTGGAATGATATGCTTTCCTTTAAGGAATCAAACTTGACTTATGGAGCCAATAACACCCTTGGAAAAATTGGTCTCATATTTTGTGTACACAGTCCCTCTACAGGGTTTCTGACCTGTGGTAAGTAAAGAATGTCACTTTCTGACAGGCCCAGAAGCCTCAGGTTTATCTTGGAGCCTCAAGAGGGGAGGAAATTAACCCAACTTATAGGTATTTGATGGCACAACTTCATGGCTGGGCTCAGCTTTAAAATGTCTTACCTGAGATTCCTTCTATGGAACAAAGTTCCATCAAAGACAATTTAAAAGCCTATGTAAAAAATAATTATTATTGGTGCACTGTATACAAATAATTATGCCAAGTAAAATAAAGCAAGCCAGTCCTACCATGATTTGTCTTCAGCAAAAATGGAAAACTGGAGAGAGAAAAACTATGTTTCAAAAACTATAGTACACCTGTTGTGAGATTCTAGTCTTGTCCAATGTTTTTACATTTTTATTGTTTTCTACAGTTTGGAAAAAATTCTAATTTTTTTCTTGGCTACAAGTCTCAAAATAATGTTTTCAATTTTTTTCATTCTTTTTTTCCCTCATGTTTCTTAATTTAGATCCACTGAAAACTAAGCTGTGCTTTCGTAAAGTCCTGTGAACTGAAAGTATACAACTTAAACTTCGGAAGAAAATAATACCAACCTATTTACATACATAAGCCACTTTCATACCAGCCTACTGATGTATAGACTTCAGAGTAATGCAGCCTATATAGATTTTCAGGATTGCTCTTTTGTTTGTTGTTGTTTTTCTCCCTTCCTCCCTCTATTTTCTCTTCATAGGAAACGAGACTTCACAACCTTCTAAAAATGAGCTTTCCTAAGAACTCCGGATCTATCTGTATAGGAATAAATCATCCTAGCCATGAGAGATCAGACGAATCCTAGGACCAGAGACTTATTTTCTTCTAAAATGCCTTCTCCAAAAGATTTAAAAAAAAAAAAATGGGAGAATGTGAAAGAAAAATATCTTGGGCCCACAAAATCACTAAGCTAAAGGGAAAAAGCAGGTTAAGGCAAACCTGCCTCCCACTCTATTCAAACTTATCCCTCTGTTCACTGAGATAAATGCATATCTGATTGCCTTCTTTGAAAAGGCTAATCAGAAACTCAAAATAATGCAACCTTTGTCTCTCACCTATCTGTGACATGGAAGCCATGTCCTGCTTCAAGTGTTCCTGCCTTTGCTTTGAGTTGTCCCGCCTTTCCTGACTGAACCAATGTACTTCTTACATATATCAATTGATGTTTCATGTTTCCCTAAAATGTATAAAACCAAGCTGTGCTCTGACCACCTTGGGCACATGTCATCAGGACTTCCTGAGGCTGTGCCATAGGTGTGTCCTCAACCTTGGCAAAATAAACTTTTACAACATAATAAAGATTTATGGGAGAGTTTTGGGAACAGTATGAAGAATTGCTATATATCCTTTACTCAAGTTCACCAATTATTAAATTTTTAGCCCATTTGCTTTGTCGTTCTTTCTCTTGCTCTCCTACTTTCTATATATTATCTGTTGTGTGTGTGTGTGTACAATACAATTGTTTCTGAACCATGGGCAAATAAGTTGCAGATGTGATGACCCTACATGTCTAACTACTTCGGTGTTACCTAAAATAATTAACCACAATACAATTATCAAACTCAAGATAGTAACACTGATACAATAATGTCAACTAATCTGCAGATCTTAAATTTCTCCCATTTTCCTGATATATCTTTTTTTTTTTTTCTGAGAGGGAGACTTGCTCTGTTGCCAGGCTGGAGTGCAATGGTGAGATCTCAGCTCGCTGCAACCTCCATCTCTTAGGTTCAAGTGACTCTCCTGCCTCAGCCCCTGAGTAGCTAGGACTACAGGCATGTGCTACCACATCCAGCTAATTTTTATGTTTTTAGTAGAGACGGGGTTTCACCATGTTGGCCAGGATGGTCTTGATCTCTTGACCTCATGATCCGCCCGCCTTGGCCTCCCAAACTGCTGGGATTACAGGTGTGAGCCACTGCACCCAGCCCTGATAATATCTTTTATAGGAAAGAAAACCACAGATTATTAATTGTACTCTATTATTATTTCTCCTTAGAGATTACTGGATTCCCCTCCATAAGGTTATAACATTTGGCATTTCCCACCAACAATTAAATTTTTAATGCTCTTACTGGGTTTAATTTGAGTCATGTGTTTTTCCCTGAGCCAATGACTGTTGTCAGGGGAAAGAGACTGCTGAGGAGCTTAGCCTCACTCACTTTTTACTCCCTAGGAGTCCATGGATGGATTCAGGTTCACCTGAAGCAAGTGGGCTCAGACAGGAAGCAGGGGTAATTTCCCAAAGGAAAATTGGGGTACTGTTTCTACAGAATAGAACTGAGTAAAAACAACCACCACCAGTATCCAATAAGCTGGTTCATGAAGGCCCAGCACGCATCCATACAACAAAACAACAAATGCCTCCGATGCTTGGCTAAAGAGAGACAGTGAAATTTGAACTAGAGAACAGGTAGACTGCAACCTAATTCTTTCATTTTCAAGCAGTAAATATTTTAGTTTCTTTTTTTTAATTCATAGCACAACTTTTTATTTTCTTTTGAGTCAGGGTCTCACTCTGTTGCCCAGCAGGCTGGAGTACAGTGATGAGATCATGGCTCACTGCAGCCTCAACCTCCCCAGGTTCAGGTGATCCTCCCACCTCAGTCTCCCCAGTAGCTGGGACTACAAGCATGTGTCAGCATGTCCAGCTAATTTTTTGTATTTTTGTAGAGTTGGAGTATTGCCATGTTGCCCTGGCTGGTCTTGAACTGCTAGGCTCAAGTGATCCTCCCGCCTTGACCTCCCAATTTCATGATTGCTGAAATTAGTCATGAGTCACTGCACCCAGCCATAGCACAACTCATAAGAGAAAGATTTCAGTCAACTGTCTCTGATTTTTTTTTTAATTTAGTTAATTCTCATAGCAGCCCTAGGTAGCAGGAAAGTGTACATTTATCCCACTTCTGAAAAGTCTGTACTAAGATAGACACTTGAAATAATTCTACTAAATGTTCTCAAGTAAATAAAATAAACTTAAACATAGGTTTTTGTTCCAAACAATAGGTTTTCTGAAATTGTGATCTTTCTAGAAGAACTTAGATGTGATTTTCCTCTCCGTTTCTCTTTTTTAAAAATCTTAAGAATTTTCATTGTTCTCCACCAAGGTAGTGAAAAAAAAAGAAAAAAAAAATTTTCATTGTTAGCATGTTTATTTTTCTGCCTTTTCCATCTTTCTCAGAAACTGGAGGGCTCTAGGTGGAGAGCGACGATGTGTCATTGTTTCACATTTCCTCTCATGCTCATTTTCCTCCTGGTTGTAAAGCTTCTAAATGATCGATTACCATCCTAACAGATCTGAGGCCAGTCATGGTCTCCTCTTCTCAGCACTGTCTTCTGGGGCAGTTTAAGCCCAGGAGAATTAATGCTCCCACATATGTCTGCACCAGGACAAACTGATGTCTTATTTTAGATCCAAAGTGTATTTGAGAAAGCATTCACTGAACCTAAGAGCTCAGGGCACTTTGAAGCACACATGTTTGTTTCCCTTTATCATTAAGCCTCAGAAAGTCCTACCATTCCTTGAGGCAGGAATGCACTCTTTTTAAATTTTCTATTCGGCAGAACCAGAAATGTCTAAAAATAGAAATTCCACTTAAATCAGTCTGTCTCCATCCTTACTTGACAAGTAGGCAAATACTAAACAAAAAAAGCCCCAGTGCCTTTGGGTGAGTTGAAACTGTAGAGGGAGGTATTGAAGCATGAGGAGAGGTAGAATGATCCTTGGCAGTAGAGGCAGGACCCCTGAATCCTCTTCTAGCTGTAACCTCAGCCAAGCCACTTAACTTTCTGGGGCTTAGACTATGATATCCAAGAAAAATACTTCTCTCTCTCTCTCTTTTTTCTTTCCCTTCCTTCCTCCCTCCCTCCCTCCCTCTCTCTTTCTTTCTTTCTTTTTCTTTCTATTTTTTGGAGATGGAGTCTTACTCTGTCCCCCAGGCTGGAGTGTAGTGGTGAAATCTTGGCTGACTGCAACCTCCGCCTCCCAGGTTTAAGTGATTCTCCTGTCTCAGCCTCCTGAGTAGCTGGATTACAAGCACACGCCACCATGCCCGGCTAATTTTTGCGTTTTTAGTAGTGTCAGGGTTTCGCCATGTTGGCTAGGCTGGTCTGAAACTCCTGACCTCAGGTGATCTGCTCGCCTCAGTCTCCAAAATGCTAGGATTACAGGCATGAGCCACCACAAATACTTCAAAATTTAATACAGAAGTCATAATTCTCCCGAGATTGACAATCCCAAAAAGAGAGTCTTCCTGAGAGAACTACCATAACTTGGTAAAAGTATAGATTCTTCCAGATAGAAGCCATTTGTATAAATTTCCTTAATATGATAATAGAGCCAATCACTCAGATACATTCTTCTGTTTTGTTTGCCTGCAGAAGAGAAGGCATATTCCTAGTAAACAGGGTCTGTTTACCCAACACAAGGTAAACTCAAGGCCATTTCTTTAAAAATCTTGTTCAGACAAACTGTGAGAGATAAGTCTTTATAAAAGAAAAAGAGGGAGAGGAAGATGAATTATTCCTTTGAAAACAACTCATCTGACTTTGAAATGGGAGGATATGAGAAGGTCATTAGAGCTCTTGAGTGATGCTGGCTACTTTTCCAGAAAACTCCTTGCCCCAAAGTGAGTAGCAATTATGTCTTGGAACCCATGTTTTGCCTACTGTATATATATATATATGTATACATATGTATATATGTGTATATATATATATATAATTGGATGAAAATGTAGAAGAATTCTGAAATAAAACAGAAACAGAAAGGTAAAAATAGTCCCTAAGCGCTCTTAAAAAACAAACAGTCAAAATCAATTTTCCACATTCCGTTGGAGTGCAATGGCGCAATCTTGGCTTACTGCAGCTTCCACCTCCCAGGTTCAAGAATTCTCCCTTCTAAGCCTCCAGGGTAGCTGGGATTGTAGGCGCCTGCCACCACACCCAGCTACTTTTTGTATTTTTAGCAGAGACAGGGTCTTACCATGTTGGCCAGGCTGGTCTTGAACTCCTGACCTCAAGTGATCAGCCCACCTCAGCCTCCCAAAGTTCTGGGACTATAGGCATGAGTCACCTCGCCCAGCAGATGAATGATCTTTGATTTACGGCCTCCACGTCTGAAGGCTTTGCCTCAAGGTCTTTTAAGAAATATTTCACAATGTATATTCATCATTTTATAAAAGGCAAACAATAACTTTAATTATCTCTGTTAATGTAACGTAGTCTAGAGTGCATACTCACTCAGTCAATCCCTTGTCCCTCCCAAAATCAAAGTAAAATAGGTTAACCACCAGGGAAGGTCTTAGAGATGCTCTAGAGAATATTCATTCATTCATTTGGATGTTTATTGAGAGCCTCTGAGCATGTGGAAATGAGCCAAAATATTGGCTGGGTGCAGTTGCTCACGCCTGTAATCCCAGCACTTTGGGAGGCTGAGGAGGGCAGATGGATCCCTTGAGCTCAGGAGTTTGAAATCAGCCTGGGCAACATATCAAAAACCCATCTCTACCAAAAATACAAAACTAGCTGGGCATGGTGGTTCACACCTGTAGTCCCAGCTACTCGGGAGGCTGAGGTCAGAGGATCACCGGAGTCCAGGAGGTCAAGGCTGCAGTGAGCTGTGATCACACCACTGTATTCCAGCCTGGGTGACAGAGTGAGACTCTGTCTCAATAAATAAATAATATATTTTTTAAAAAGCAGTATTTTCTCTAGGTTCTCATTAAAATTAAAAATGAAAAAAAAAAAAAAAAAGAGATGAGCCAAAACAAAGGCCTTGATCTCATGAAGCTGGATCTTACGAGGAGAGATCCATAATAAACAAATACCATTATAATGTCAGCTAAGGATAAGTGCCACAAAGAAAAATAATGCAACATAACAGTGCAGAGAGCAGGTGGGGGGAACATGTTCTTTTTAGGTAAGAAGATCAGGGAAGACCTCTCCCCACCAGGATGACATTTGATCGGAGACCTGAATGAAGTGAGGGAGTGAAACGTGAGGTCATCTAGAGTAGGGGTTGGCAAACTTTTTCTGTATGGAGCCAGACAGTAAACATTTTTGGCTTTGTGGGTCATACAGTCTCTGTGGCAGCTACTCAACTCCATCCTTGTAGCAGGAAACTAGCCACAGACAACATAAAGAAGTGTGGCTGTGTTCCAATGATCTCCTATTTATGGATGGTAGAATTTGAATTCCGTGTAATTTTTATGTGTCACAAAATATTATTTTTCTTTTTTCCCCCAATCATTGAGAAATGCAAAAAATATTGTTAGCTCAAAAGCCGTACAAAATAGCCTGTGGGTTGCATTTGACCCATGGACCATAGTTTGCTGAGTCTTGATCTAAAGTAAACACATTCCAAGAGAGGCAGCATTTCCAGCCTGAATCAGGAACGTGCATGACTTGGTAATAGAAGACAAAGGAAAGGTCCATCTCGAAGCATCAACTAGTAGTCATTATGGAAGACAGCCCACTACACTCATTCCAAATGATTTTTACCTAAATTCCCAACTTCTAACTGTTTAGCTAACAATTTGTTCTATATTGAGCTCCCTTGGAAGGACAGATACCATGTTCCAGAGAGATGAGAGGATCAGGAGAAACGTCTTAGAGGACCTAATGCAAACAGCTGCTCTTTTTCAATTAGAAAAATTGACTATTAACTACCATTGTTTCTAATTAGAAAAGCAAGCAGAAATGACGTTATTTTAATACATTCCAGCTCGTATACAGAAAAAAATATGGTTTAGTAGCAAGTGCGGATCTGGTTTTTGTGGGGCCTGAAGCTTATACAGATTGGGTGGCTATCTTTTAGAAAGAATGCCTAATTATAGGTAAAAAATAGGTAAGGGGTCCCAGAAGGGGCCTGTGAAAGTCAGGAGCCTTGAACCTGAGCTTCACTGACTGTGTGGCAAATTCAGCTCTGTTTAGAAGAAAGAAGATGATCTTAAGGCTAATGTGGCCTTAGACACTTTTTAAATTTAAGTAACATGTTTAACTTAAATAAAAAGTGGACCCCAGAAAATTACATAGTATTCCCACACTTTGGTTGATTGCTTTTTAAGCTGTCGCAAATGAACTATTTGTGGCCATGACCAGTACTTTTAAAAGGATGAAATAAAATGGAATAGAAAAGAAAGCCTCAGGGTGCATTATATGATATAAGGATGACTCTTGTGGTGTGAGAGTTTTGTTTCCATTTTATAAATATATTAGTCAGTGACTCGCAAACTCTTTAGTCTTAGAATATTTGTTCTCTTAAAATATGCTATTATTATTGTTGTTTTTAGAGACAGGGTCTCACTCTGTCACCCAGGCTAGAGTACAGTGGTGTGATCGTAGCTCACCACAGCCTCCACATCCTGTGCTCAAGTGATCCTCCCACTTCAGCCTCTCAAATAGCTGGGACCACAGGTACTTGCCACCATGCCTGGCTAATTTTGTGTGTGTGGAAACTAGATATTACCCAGGCTGGTCTCAAACTCATGGCCTCTAAAGATCCTCTTGCCTCTGCCTCCCAAAGTGTTGGAATTACAGGTGTGAGCCACCACATCTGGCCCAGAGGACAATTATTTAAGGTTAGCACCTAGAGTTAAAACACACACACACACACACACACACACACACACACACACACACACGGTCCCAAAGTGTTGTTGTTTATGTGGAATATATCTATTGATATTTATTGTATTAAAAATTAAAACTAAGGCCAGATGCAGTGGCTCATGCCTGTAAACCCATCACTTTGGGAGGCCGAGGCAAGTGGATCACCTGAGGCCGAGAGTTCAAGACCAGCCTGGCCAACATAGTAAAACCCTCTACTAAAAATACAAAAAAAAAAAATCTAGCTGGGTGTGGTGCTGCACACCTGTAATCCCAGTACTCGGGAGGCTGAGGCAGGAGAATTGCTTGAACCTGGAAGCCGGAGGTTGCAGTGAGCCAAAATAGCACCACTGCACTCTAGCCTGGGCAACAGAGGAAGACTCTGTCTCAAAAAAAGAAAAACTTAAAACTAAGAATTAAAAGTATATATATTTATTAATGGTTGTTGTAGTTGTTTTTTAGAGACTGGAACAGTAAAATCACAAGTAGTGAAGACATTTAAGGACACATCGAAACCCCTCAAATATGACAGAATCACATTTCATTCTGACATTAGAAAGGCTCTTCTCAACTCTTAATGTGGGAGGATCTGATTAACACGACAGGAGAAAAAAAGTGAAAAAACTATGTTGCCAGGAGGTGGCGCCTGCATGCAGCTGGGAGCCAGGAGGAAAATGAGGGCGCAGAGACACAGCCTTCTTGAGAAGAGATTGTTCCCCAAGGATGCTGGCAGCAAGGAGGCTTCAGGACGAGGGTGGGGGATCTTCGTGGCCCAAGAGCAAACCAGAAAACGGAAGAACAACTTTTTTCCATCCCTCACTACTGCCCCCCCCCCACCCCCGGGAAATTGATCTGATATCGGATAAATGTGTATCTGACTCAGCTCCACCCCTTCTCTTCTGCAGGCCATATGGTTGCTGCTGACCTTCAGCCCCAACCCCTGCTCAGGTCTTGGCAAGAGCTGGCCCTAAGAAGGAGGGCTTGAAAGAGCACCAGCCCCACCCTTGGGGACCTAATTCATCTTCCTCATCTGCCTGCCTGGGTCTCTGCTGCTGGCTAACACATGCTTTTAATCATGGCTGTTTGGCTCTTGAAAGCTGAGAATTCCCTGCCTCCACTTGGAGATATCTGATACCTTGTCTTGTCTGCAGAGCCAGGCTCACACGTCTCCTTGGTGACATCTTTCCCATTACCCATCCCACCCCCTTTACAGGAAAAGTGAGTAGGTTCTTCCTTTGGACTCCTGTGACACCTTCAGCTTACTTCACAGCATTCGCCTTACTCTATTATAATTTTTTATTTACTCTTTGAAGTCCTTATTGGATTCCTGGCCCAAGGCAGAGCATCAGTAAATGTTCCTTAGGTGGGATGAATGTTCGATTTCCTCCTAATCAGAGGCTGAGATCAGTGCACTGCCTTTTATGTATCTGGATTCCAGGATTTCTGCTACCTGGAGAGTCAATGCAGGAGCTCAACAAACGAGGGTGACCATGATCATGGAAGAGAACCAGAGCAGGCATCATTGCCTTCTGGGTCTTTCCCACACTGGGTTGAATGCTTTAGACCCTTCCCGCACTCTCCCTTCCTTTTACCTTTTTAGGAACCAGTGTCGTGTCCCTGAAACCTTGCTCTCCAAACCTTGGCTGTCAAATCTTGCAAACTGTGAGAGAGTAGCAAAAAGGATTCTGAATAAGATCAAATAATTTATCACTCAAACTAGGGCACTTTGGAGAGTGAATGGGCAGTCTTAATGACAACAGGTGTAATTAGGAGTGTCACAGGCAATTTGGGAGACATGGGCACCCTAGCTGTGAACCACGGGGAGGCTTGGCCCATTTGAGTTCAGGAGCTGGCTTTGGCTCAGCTGGGCCCAGGTAGAAGCGGAGCTGTAGACAGCGAAAAGGTCTCATGGCTGAGGCAGACAGCATTTTTCCATGAAAACTAGTGCCAAATTTTGAACTATGGGCAGGCCAGCTTAGAAAATAATGAAATCTCAAAGGTCATTTGACCTCCAGCTGCCTCAGAAATGTCCTCATTTTGGACACATCCTCTACTTTCTCAATGGGCCCCATAATTAGAGCCCCCTATCTCCAGCTTGTCCAGATGTTCAGGGACCCCAGGAAGTCACCGACCTACTTACAACCCTCAACCTGTCTAGCCTTTGTCTAAAAGTCATTTTCAGATGCTCTATCTCTTTTGGGCCACACAATGGCTTTCCGGGAGGAGAGTGCTTGGAATAACGGGACACCGGGACACCGGTCACAGAAACACACAACACAGCAGAGTGTGAATAAAAGGACTTCTGTGTGAGTAAGCATCCCCTCCCCAACAATGGGCAGTATTTACGTGATTCCATGTAATCATGCTTACCATTTATTTTCTTACTGCACCAAATTAGAGGGTGAAATTATCCTCATAACAAAAGGATTCCCCAGATTACAAAAGGGTCCCTTTAAGAAGCAGCTTCTCCTGGGTATATTTATAGATCTTTAAATGCTTAGCAGAAGGAGAAAGTAAAAGCTGAAGGGTTCCAAGTCACTGCTTATTAAATATTGTTAAAAATTAAGATAAAGCGAATCTTGGCCAGGCGTGGTGGCTCATGCCTGTAATCCCAGCACTTTGGGAGCCGAGGCGGGCAGATCACCTGAGGTCTGGAGTTTGAGACCAGCCTGGCCAATATGGAGAAACTCCATCTCCAGTAAAAATCCAATGTCTTGCTGATGTTCCAAATACAAAAATCAGCTGGGCGTGGTAGTGTGTATCTGTATTTCCAGCTACTCAGGAGGCTGAGGCAGGAGAATCGCTTGAACCTCAGAGGCAGGGGTTGCAATGAGCTGAGATTGTGCCACTGCACTCCTGGGTGACAGAGCAAGACTCTGTCTTAAAAAAAAAAAAAAAAAGATGAAGTGAATCTGCAATTATGATGCTAAAATGTATTTTTCTATGTTTAGCTTTAAATGGTCATGTCATCAGTAATATTTTTTACTTTACTGGGTAGAAAGCTAAACTGCCAGATGTCCAGCTCAATATGGACCCAGAGAGCACGAGTTAGGTGACTGGCCTTAATGCACACCGTTAGAGGCAGAGCTGGGGCTCGAACTCAGTTCCCAGCCACAAAGTCCAGTCTGAGGCCTTCAGTCCTACCCCGCCTTTCAGCCAGGTCCGCCTGAGGCCCCAACTTACAGCCTCCAGCCCCTTCGTGCCCACCGACCCCTTCCAGGGTCTCTTCCAAGTCGGAGCAGTGCTGTTCATGGTGGCTGGTATTAGACCACCTGATCATGAATCTCCAGGGCTTTGTCCACCGGAGTCGGAAAGGTCTTCCAGTTGGTCTAAGCCAGAGTGGAAAGGCCATAGTCTCAGCGTCCTCCAAGGCCCGCGTGTGCTACCCTCGCGTGGGACTCCAGACATCTAAGTACACTCAGCCCTCGCTGCAGCACCACATCGCACCGGCAGGGAGCGCTCCTCCTTCTCCGAAGAATGAATCTTTTTCCCTCTTCAGGGCCTTCCTCATGAGGTTCCCGGGCCTGGAAAGCCTTTGCGTATGCAAAGCTCTATGCATGATTTTTGTGCTCATCTGTTGGGTTTACTACCCTCTCTTTAGCATTTACGTGCTGAAGATTTAATACCTGGAATATAGTCGCCTGTTGAGTGGCTCAGCTTTTAGTGTTCTTTTCTGGCAGCAGAATAGAGACTTCCTGCAGCAGCTCCTGAAGTGCGAATGCTTCCAACACCACCATGCAATTTCGAATTTCTCTACAATTCTGTTACCTTTGTACCACCATGAGATGAAAAGCCAACAGGACACATTACTAAGCAACTGTGATCATTTTTTACTATAATTATTATAATTATTATCTTGAGACAAGGTTTTGCTCTGTTGCCCAGACTGGAGTGCAGTGGAGTGATCTCAGCTCACTGCAACTTCTGCTTCCAGGGTTCCTGCAATTCTCCTGCCTCAGCCTCCTGAGTAGCTAGGACTACAGGTGTGCACCACAATGCCTGGCTAATTTTTTGTAGTTTTAATAAAGGTAGGGTTTCACCATGTTGGCCAGGCTGGTCTCCAACTGGAGAACTCAAGCAATCCTCTCACCTCAGCCTCCCAAAATGCTGGGATAACAGGTGTGAACCACCATGCCAGACCTTTTGATAATTATTTACAAATAAAAAAGGTAAGTAAAATTTCCTTAAGACACTGAATTTCTAAACAATACTCATTAGTTTCATTTTCATTTTCAATGTGTCATATAAAGACCTCCCTAGAAGAAGATCCTATTCACAAAAGCAACCAAAAAACACAAACTGTCAAACAAACAAACATAAACAACGTAAACAACCAAAAAAAAAAGATATAAACTACTTAGGAACAAACTTAAAAATAGCTGGATGAGTGGCTCAACACTTGTAATCCCAGTGCTTTGGGAGGCTGAGGCAGGAGGATCAATTGAAGCTAGGAATTCAAGACTAGTGCGGGCAACATGTCGAGAACTCCCTCTCTATAAAAAATTAGAAAAAGAAAAATAACCTGGTGTGATGGTGCAAGTTTGTGGTCCCAACTTCTTGGGAAGATAAGTGGGGAGGATCACTTGAGCCTCAGAGTTTGACACTTCAGTGAGCTATGATTGTATTGCTACACTCCAGCCTGGGCAACAGACCAAGACCTCATCTTTAAAAATATGAGTAGAGCTGGGCGTGGTGGGCTCACGCCTGTAATCACAGCACTTTAGGAAGCCGAGGAGGGTGGATCACTTGAGGTCAGGAGTTTGAGATTAGCCTGGCCAACATGGAGAAACCCCGTCTCTACTAAAAATACAAAAATTAGCCAGGCGTGGTGGTATGTGTCTGTAATCCTAGCTACTTGGGAGGCTGAGGAAGGAGAATTGCTTTAACTCAGCAGATGGAGGTCGCAGTGAGCCCAGATCATGCAACTGCACTCCAGCCTGGGCAACAGAGTGAGACTCTGTCTCAAAAATAATACATGCACACATACACACACACACATATATATGAGTAGAAATACATAAATGCATAGAAATGATATGAAGAAAACTATAAAACTTTCTAAGAGACACGAAAATTTTAATAACACTGAATGACACCTTCTCAAAATCAGGATACTAAATTAATCTGTTTTTTTCCACTGTCCAAATCAAAATGCTCACATTATTTTTTTCTGAGATTTCTACCAAATAACATCAACATACATCTATATGGAAGAATAACATGCAAAGATAGCCCCAAAATTCTGAAAAAGAAAAATCATGAAGAGGAGATTGCTCCCCCCTAAACATTAAAAGACATGCACAAGGATGTTCATAGTAGTATTATCCATAATAACCTAAAATTAGATAAGATCTAAATATCCGTCAACAGTAGAATAGATAAATAAATTCTTATATGTTCACACAGCAATGAAGACTGAACTCCTGCTACATCCAACAACATGGATGAATCAGACATAATGATGAATGGAATAAGCCAGTCATCAAATAATATACATGATCCATTTATCTGAAGTTCAAAAGTAGGCAAAACAAATCAAGGGTGATAGAAATTGGAAGACTGGTTACCTTTGGAGGAAGTAATGACCGGTAGAGGGCACAAGAGAGGCTTAAGGAGTGATGGTTACATGTGGGTATTCACTTTTTAAAAATTAAATATTAGCTGGGTGCGGTGGGTCACATCTATAATGCCAGCACTTTGGGAGACTAAGGTGGGTGGATCACTTGAATCCAGGAGTTCGAGACCAGTCTGGGCAACATGGTGAAACCCCGTCTTTATAAAAAATACAAAAATGATCCAGTCATGGTGGCACATGCCTGTAGTCCCAGCTACTCGAGAGGCTAAGTGGGAGGATCACCTAAGCCCGGGAGCCATGTTCATGCCACTGCACTCCAGCCTGGGTGACAGAGTGAGACCCTGTCTCTAAAAAAAATTAAGTTAAATTAAATATTAGAGCTTACCCTCCAAAAATACAGCAATTAAAATGAATGGGCTACCACTATACTCAACAACATGAATAAGTTCATAAAAACAATATTGAGTAAAAGAAACCAGACACAAATGAGTACACATTAAATGATTACATTTATATAAACCTAAAAGAAGTCAGAATTAATCTGGTATATTAAATGTTGGAAGAGTGCTTACATCTGGAAAGGAGGTGCAGTGAAGATAGGGAGGGGGCCTGGTGTGGTGGCTCACGCATGTAATCCCAGCACTTTGAGAGGCCAAAGTTGGCAGATCACCTGACATCAGGAGTTCAAGACCAGCCTGGCCAAGATGGCAAAACCCTGTCTCTACTGAAAATACAAAAATAAGCCAGGCATGGTGGTGCATGCCTATAGTCTCATCTGAGATCACACCACTGCACTCCAGCCTGGGTGACAGAGTGAGACTCTGTTTCAAAAAAAAAAAAAAAAAAACGAGAAAAGATAGGGAGGAAGCACAAGAGAGGTTCGGAGTATTGGTGTTTCTCTATATCTTAATCTGGCTCATATATATGGTTTTTTTTCCTTATTTACATTGAAGGACTAGAGTGAGTCATTTTCATACAGGTACATTTTTGTGATATTTCATCAAACTATAATTTGTGCACTTTCAGTATATGTGATATACTTTTTTTTACTATATATATTTGAGGTATATGACACGCTATACTGACTTATCTTGATATACATAGACATAGGGAATTGATTACTTAGTCAAACAAATGAACATACCTATAATCTTGTATAGTTACCTTTCTTTTTTGTGATAAATCTACTCTCTTGGAAAATTACTTATATACAATATTATTGGCTGTAGTTCTCATGCTGTACATTAAATCTATAGCCTTACTTATCCTACAAGGCTGTAACTTTGTTTCCTTTGATCTGCATCTTCCCATTTCCTTCTATCCTGCAAGGCCCCCACCCTCCATAACTACCATTTTAATATTTCTAAGTATTTTATATATGTGTATATATATATATTACATTTAAAATTTACAAAAAAAATGCATTCCCTTTGAATTGCAAGTCTATTTTTAAGAAATTTTCCTAAGAAAAAATAAAAGCTCCCCAAAATGTACAAAGATATGCATGGAAGTACTATTTGCAATAAATAAAAATTAGAGACAACCTAAATATCTAACATTATGTATGAAAAATTTCTTTTTGGTGCTGCAAAGAAAAATTAGTACTGGGACAAAGGATCTCTAGGCAAAGCAATTCTTTTTACTTCCTGCAGAAAGGGTACTCCCATTAGCAATCTTGCCACAAGAGTACAATGAACAAAGGAAAGCAGACATATTTATTTCTTACGCATTTGGGGTTGTCCTTACTGCTGTGTCTGATCTCCGTTGGCTGGAGCCAGATCTCACAATCTAAACTAAAACCCGATTGGCTAATAACTTGAAACTTTTCTAAACAGGCAAAAGCAATGGAGACCAAAAAAAAGGAAGTCCAAGTAAGGAAGAGGCTTAGGCGGCAAGCTGGGAGATGCCTGTGAGCACGTCCAGCAAATCTACCTTGGTTAAAGTACAAGGACATAGAAGTACTACGTGCCTATAAGCATGTCTAACAGCTACATAGGATAGGGTTTCTAGCAAAAAGACAAGAAGGCTTTTGAAGAAAGTAGTTAAAACAAACTGTTATTTCTAACACTTATGAATTTTTCTTAAACAAGAAAGGAAACTTTGAAGTGGAACTTTTCTACTTCCTACATCTAACATAGGGAAGCCAGATGAATAATTTATGAGACATTACAAGCACTGAAATACTATCCAGTCAACTGTAGATGAGGTAGACCTACATTTATTGATCTAGAAAAGGGCTCACTGTTAACAGCTCAGATGAAAAAAGCAGGTAAATATATTGATGTGAGTTTCAAATATGACACCAAAATGTCTTCTGTGGTAACTTTGGGTAGGGGATTATGTTTGATTATTTTGCTTATTGCTTATATATTTTTTCTTTTCTTTTCATTTATTTATTTTTTTGAGATGGAGTCTTGCTATGTTGCCCAGGCTGGAATGCAGTGGCGTGATCTCAGCTCACTGCAACCTCCGTCCTCTGGTTCAAGTGATTCTCCTGCCTTAGCCTCCTGAGTAACTGGGACTACAGGCATGTGTCATCATGCCCGGCTAATTTCTGTATTTTTAGTAGAGACAGGGTTTCACCGTATTGGCCAGGCTGGTCTCAAACTCCTGATCTCAGGTGATACTCCCACCTCGGCCTCCCAAAATGCTGGGATTACAGGAGTGAGCCACCATGCCCAGCCTTATATATTTTTTCTAACTTGTCTATAAAACTCATATCTTTACAGGCATGGTAGCTCATGCCTATAATCTCAGCACTTTGGGAGGCCAAGGTGGGTGGGTCATGAGGTCAGGAGTTTGAGACCAGCCTGACCAACATTTTGAAACCCAATCTCGACTAAAAATACAAAAATTAGCTGGGCATGGTGGCACGTGCTTGTAATCCCAGCTACTCAGGAGGCTGATATAGGAGAATCACTTGAACCTGGGAGGCAGAGGTTGCAGGGAGCCGAGATTGTGCAGCTAGCCTGGGCGACAGAGCAAGACTCCATTTCAAAAAAAAAAAAAGATATTTAGCCATTTTATTCACTATAAGACAGACCAGCTATTGATAAACAGATGAGTTGCCTCCCCTAAGAACTTGGACTCTTTAGATCGATCCAGAATGGTGTTCCAGCCACAACCACATGTTAGTTATGCTATTTTGTAGGTATGACTTCAATTTTAGAACTTCCTTTTCCAGACCCATAAAAGTGAAGATAGTTTTGTTTTGAGGGCTTAAAATGATTCAACATATGTAAAGCATTTTCACTGACTGACACACAGAAGACACCAATGTCATTGCCCTGCTCTTGGTGTGTCTAAGGAACTTCAGAATTTGGGTTTCAGATACACCACATCATTTCAAAAGGAGCCCAGGTTTCCACGGGATTAAATAGTCTATAGTCTCTGTTGATTTGATAAAGTATTTTTGTCCTTGCATCAGTTACTTTGGTTAAAAATTGTTCACAGTTCTCGGGACTTTTTCCTTCAAGAGAGCAAAAGAAATGGGATTGGTGGGTTAGGGCAGATATATTCTTTTTTTTTTTTTTTTTTTTTGGAGACAGAGTTCCTCTCTGTCATCCAGACTGGAGCACAATGGTGTGATCTTGGTGCATTGCAACCTCTGTCTCCTGGATTCAAGTGATTCTCCTGGCTCAGCCTCCTAGGTAGCTGGAACTATAGGTGTGCACCACTACACCCGGCTAATTTTTGTATTTTTAGTAGAGACGGGGGTTTCACCATGTTGGTCAGGCTGGTCTTGAACTCCTGACCTCAAATGATGCACTCTCTTCAGCCTCCCAAAGTGCTGAGATTACAGTCATGAGCCACCACGCCCAGCCTCAGGTATTCTTGGTTAATCCTGTCAGCAAGTTGAGTTGCCTCACTTGTGCTCCAAGTTTGATATATAAAGGATCAACAACTGAAGGGGCTTAGAGGAAGCCAGACTGTTTGTGAGGTTTCCACCCACGCCCCTCTGGGCTCTGGTACTATAACAGCATGGAGCTGGCATACGTCCCAAGATCCCCGGAGAACAGCAGGTGGGCTCTTTGACTGTATTTTTCTATTCAGCATAGTTAACCAAGTAACTTCATACAGACAGACCAACCATGCCACACTCAACTGTCCCTGGCCTCAAAGTTTCTGCCACCTAAGTGTCTTATATTTTTCTTTCGATAAGCCAAACCAGAAGGACAAGCCCCAGGCATAAGCATAGCACTTGGTGGGTAGAGAGTAAGACAAAGTCCCTTTCAAACAAAACTCCATGTCCTCAACATGTTGACAGGTACCTCCCACAACATGACAAGTCCTAGTATAAATCCAGCGTCTTGCTGATGTTCCAAAGGAGGAAAGTGCAATTGTCAGAAGCCTGATAGACTGTGAAGCATGTAAGTACATGAAAACTACATAACTGGCCGGGCACATTGGCTCATGTCTGTAATCCTGGCACTTTTGGAGGCTGAGGCAGGAGGGTCGCTTGAGCCCAGGAGATCAAGATCAGCCTCAGCAACATAATAAGACCCTGTCTCTATAAAAAATGAAAATAAAAATATTGGCCAGGAATGGTGGCACACTTGTCCTAGCTACTCCAGAAGCTCAGACAAGAGGACTGCTTGAGCCCAGGAGGTTAAAGCTGCAGTGAGTCGTGATTGCCACTGCATTCCAGCCTGGGCGACAGAGTAAAACCCTATCTCAAAAAAAGAAAAGAAAAAACAAAACTACATGATTTATGAAACAAAAGTTCAATTACACTGTGATAGTGTGTAAATATTGCAGTTCTTTCAGTAAGACAGAAACTAAAAACAAAGATTAACTTACGAATATGTTCATATGAAGAGACCACATTGGCAAAAGAAGAGAGGTGTGTGGACAATCTTTCTATTTTACCCAGTAAAAAAGCTACCCCATTTTCTCACCTCTCCAAACGATAATAATAGCTAAGATTTACATACCACTTAGTAGGTCTTCATATGCATTCACTCATTTATTCCCCATAACTACCTATGAGGCAGGTAGTATTTTCCTCAACAGTTTACAGATGAGTAAACTGAGGTGGTTAACCAATCAGCCCTGGCAGCACGAGCCTTGCTACTTCACTTTGTCATCACCCAGCACTTTCAGTGGCTTTTGAGGCCTGGCTAAAGGCCAATCTCCCTAGTCTAGGCTTATTGGAGATGAGATAAGAACTGCTGGACCTTCATGCACCCTAGAGTCAGCTTCTTCCCACCAGCTAAGATTGGTGATGCCGGGTTGTCTGTAGCTCTCTGGGGCAGCCATCACTGAGATTGCAGGGCAATCTGGCTGACTCCTGCCTGGTCCACCCACCTCTGGTTTTTAGATCAGAAGTGGGGGCTTGTCTCTCACTGGTTTGTTCCTCTTGAGAGTTACTCAGAGAAGTGAGGAGGTCAGTACCCTTGAATGGAAGAAGGAGGTGCACAATACATGAGTCCATAGGTCAGGAGAGATCTGAGCTGCCAACAGAGAGGTGGGAGCTATCTGCAGAGAGGGTACTTGAGGTGAGAAGCCAGCTTAGGCCAGTACCAGAGGGATGCCGACATTTAAGCATCTGGCAGAGGACTTGATGTTATTTCCTTAAGTTCCATAATTACCTCTAGTTTGTTATTCTCCTTGCATCCAATTGTGTTTCCATAATAAAAACTGCAAAACCCTTAATTATGGCAAAGTTCTGTAACCTTGTCTTTGGGAATAGTGAGGACAGAGGGAAGCTAAGAGATAGGGTAACATTTTGCAGCAGATTAGGATAAATCAAATTTTTTTTCCTATTTATTTATTTTTTAGACAGAGTCCTGTACTGTCACCCAGGCTGGAGTGCAGTGACGTGATCTCTGCTCATTGCAACCTCCACCTCCCAGGTTCAAACAATTCACCCACCTCAGCCTCCCAAGCAGCTGGGACTATAGGCACACACCACTATGCCTAGCTAATTTTTTTATTTTTAGTAGAGATGGGGTTTCACTATGTTGGCCAGGCTGGTCTAGAACTCCTGATCTCAGGATCCACCCACATCGGCCTTTCAAAGTGCTGGGATTACAGGCTTGAGCCCCTGCGCCCGGCCTAGGGTAAATCTATATATATTTTAAAAACTGATGCCTGGAACGGGAAGGAGACTAGCAGATTAGGGTACAAACCTCCCAAAATCTACTGGAGGTGATAGTGAAGTGACCATGGTGAAAGAGAAGCAAGCTGAGTCCCTAGGAATTACAGAAGTGGGAAGTGAGGTGGAGAGAGGAAGACCAGGAAGCCAGACCAGCTTAAAGAGGAACGAGTTAACAGAAGAATAAGCATGAGGACCCAACACAATACAAATTTAATAAGAATTCATTTTCTTTATTAAAAATTAATGACATTATAATGTCCATTTATTAAGATCCATGTGTTTGGCACTTTTTGTAGTGGCTTCACATAATTCTATGGGCATCCCACTGAAGAAGGGTTTACAATCCTCATTCTACAAATAGGGAAGCAGAGGCTCTGAAAAATCTCCGTGTGAATTGCTAATTAGAAGCTCTGGAAATTACCTGTGTTCTGACTCAGCCACTTCCTCACTGTGAGACTTGGGGCAGGTCACTTCATCTTGAACCCTTGAAAAAGATCTGGCAGCTGAGAGACCCCTCTGACTGGGAATCACAGGACTCTAGGGGTTCTAATGTCCCTCCCCTGCGCTCTCCCCCCACCTACTGCATTCTGTCAACCTTAAACAATGAAGTTCAGAAAATGTAAATAAGCCTAGAGTTTATTTGAGCGCAAAGACTGAGGATGGCCACTCAGGAAAGGGCTGACTCCAAACAAACAGTGTCAGCGTTTCCAAAGTGAAGTTAAGGTTTCAATTACATAGACAGAGACGCGGACTTTCCAGCAGGATTACAAGTGTGCATGCAAGGTGCATACCCACAGACATTTGGCTGGTTTCAGATTGCTACATTCCAAGGAAGATTACGACTGCGAGGAGGGGCAATGATCTAAGGGGGTCTTATCTCGGGTGCTACTTGGTCTTCTTAATTATTTACAGTGGAAAAAAAGGCAGAGGTTGCAGCTGCATACCACATGACTCAGGCTGCCTACCACATTCCTTTCAAGGCTCGGAATTATGTAAAGTTCCAGCAGTTTTAAGTTGGAATTCTTTTAAGTTTGAGTGATTTAATTTCACAGTTCCAATATGCAAATTTTACAGGTAAAGAAACAGGCCAGCAGCAAGGGCAGATCTAGCATCCAGGTTTCTGCTTAAGCACCTCTGATTCTGAAGAGGAACCTGCTTATGGAACATCACGAGCGGCTCCTGGATCTATATATAAGAAACTGATGTCCGAGCGAGAAGACTAGTCCAAGGCGGTGATGAGAAAACCAGGGCCAGTCAGCGGCTTTGAAGTCCAGATAGAAGCTGGGCGCTCGCCTCGCCGGGCCTGCCTTCTGCGCTGGTGCTGAGCAGCGAGTCCAGAGTAGGCAGGATCCGCGCTTCCGGTTTCCCGGCTTTCCGGGTGTAGCCGCCTCTGCCCTGGGGGATCCCTTCTTTTTCAGCAGCCCGGGGAGGCCCACGTGGGCGACTTAGTTGGAGCCAACTTGCTGTTGTCATGGAAACCTCCTGTGTCTCCAGGGACTACAGCGGAGAGAAAATAGCCACCAATGAGATAGCGGGGATCTGGTGACGTCACGGTAGCTGGGTAGGCTTTACAGAGTTGGCTGCGAGCTTAGCTGATCCCCGGAGTCTCTCTGGCCGGGTTGGGATTCTTGTGCAGGGTGAGGAGTAAGAGTTGCAGTCTGACAGATGCAGCTTCTTCACCTCCAAGGTATCCCAAGGCACCTCCTATCAAGTTCCTCCAAAACACACCTCTATCCTCCCCTCACCTTCTCCTCCTCCTGAATTCCTTTTCCATGCAGGTACCACCGTCTACTGTAGGAGGAGCGGCCCTTGGGTGGGGGAGAGTGGAAGAGGAACTGGCGCTGGCAGAGAAGACTTCAGGGGAAATCCTGTCCCTGGCTTCGGTTTCTGCCGGGGCAGGCTGAGTGGGGTTCAGGCAGCAATGGGAGCCCAGGACAGGAAGGACTTTTCCTAACGGGGAAGGGTGGGTCAGGAAAATCCCACCCTGGAAAATGACTCCACTAGCTGCAGTGTGCATGGCGGGAAAGGGAAGAATTTGCTGGAGCTGAGCAGCAGGGAGCCTGAATGCCACCTTGTCTTGCTGGAGATGGCAAGCAGACAGTGAAAAACGTGGGTCTGGAGCCACAAAGCCCAGGCTAGACATTCCTACAGGTGGGCATCTACTCACTGGTATTTGGAAGGAGGGAGTGAGTGAAGGAGAACTTTGCCAAGGATTCTTTGTGTCCCAAACCCTGCGGTGCGCTTCCTCAGGTGGCCATAGAACCTGGCTCAGTCCAGCTTGAGGACGGTCCCCGGAAGGAAGTCATTCCTCCTTTCCTTCTCGGAATAAGTAAGAACCAACTATGAGCCAGGTCCTTTTCCAAGGCCTGGGGATGCAGTAATGAATAAGAGAATAAGGTTCCTGCCCTCAAGGAGGTTGACTCTAGGATGCGTTAGAACTTAAATTCCAAACTCTCCATCCCAGCCTCTGCTCTGAAAGTGATCATTGGTACTGAACAAAGTGAACAGATTATAACCAGACATGACCCTAGAAACGGTATCTTTTCTTGATGGTACCCTTGACCATATCCGGAAACCCGCTCCTTTGCAGTGCTCAGGGCTGAGGTCTTGCTGTTGCCTCCTGAGGCCCCAGCTTGGTGTCCATCCTGTTCTCGCCTCTCTGTTCTCTTCACCTTCAGTTTCTAATTCAAAGACTCCTCCAGAAAGAATGGGGCTAGGATAGACATGGTTTATCCTAATCTCTGGTCCCCAGGAAGGAGTACATGGGGACCAGAGATTAGGATAAACCATGTCTACCCCACCCCCACTAGATTCTTAGTGCCATGTCTGCACTGCCCTTGGCCATGTGCAGAGGTCATTCTACTGCTTTCTAGGTAAGTATGTTGTTGAGTTCTTGGGGACTTGGTGAGATGTTCTTAAGCCTGCTGGGCTCAACGCCTGTGGCAGGCGCTCCACTTATTCCCCACTTTTTGTTCTCCTCTTCTTCCATGATAATAGAATCTCACACAGCTGCCCTGAAAAATAACTATATTTCCTGGCCTCTTTACTGCCAGGTGTGGTCAGATGTGTTAGCCTCCCAGGGCTTCTCTACCCAAGTGCCACAAATCAAGGGACTGAAAACAGAAATTGATTGTCTCGCAGCCATGGAGGCTAAAATCCAAAAGCAGGGCCATGCTCACTCTGAAACCGGTGGGGGGGGTCTTTCGTTGCCTCTTCTGGCTCCTGGTGTTTGCTAGCAACCCTTGCATTCCTTGCCTTATAGACACATCACTCCAACCCCTGCCTCTAGCGTCTCATGGCATCTTTTCCCTCTGGGCCTCTTTTCTTCATCCTACAAGGACATCTGTCATATTGAATTAGGGCCCACCTTAATGACCTCATCTTTTCCCCCCCCTTTCTTTTTTTTGAGATGGAGTCTTACTCCAGGCTGGAGTGCAGTGTCACGATCTCGACTCACTGCAACCTCCATCTCTGGGTTCAAGTTATTCTCCTGCCTCAGCCTCCTGAGTAGCTGGGACTACAGGTGTGTGCCATCATGCCCAGCTAATTTTTGTACTTTTAGTAGAGCCAGGGTTTCACCATGTTGGCCGGGATGGTCTTGAACTCTTAACCTCGTGATCCACCCACGTCAGGCTCCCAAAGTGCTGGGATTACAGACTTGAGCCACCATGCCTCGCTGACCTCATCTTTTTTGTTTGTTCGTTTGTTTGAGATGGGAGTCTCACTGTGTTGCCTGAACAGGTCTCAAACTCCTGGGCTCAGGCAATCCTTTTACCTCAGCCTCCTGAATAGTTGGGATTACCACTGCATGCCGCTGCACCCAGCAATGACCATCTTTTAATACATCCACAACGATCTTCTTTCCAAGTAAGGTGACATTCACAGGTACCGGGGGCTGGGACTTCAACATATCTTTTTGAGGGTCACAATTCAAACTCTAATACATGACTAACTTCTGGTCAAATGATGTGATGGAAATACATAGGAGCTCCAAAAACACTTCATAGGAAACAGCATGTGTTCTCTTTGCTCTTTTTTTTTGTCTTTCTCTCCATTCTGCTGCCCAGAACATGGATGCTACCGTCTTGGATTATGATGTTGAGGCCATGCAAGGCAGAGAAGAGCCTGGGCTCTCAACAGTGTGGAACAGCTCTCCAGCCCTGGGAAACCTACCTGGACTTTTACTTTTTTTTGTTTTAGAGACAAGATCTTGCCCTGTTGCCCAGGCTGGAGTGCAGTGGTGTGATCATGGCTCACTGCAGCTTTGAACTCCTGGGCTCAAGCCATCCTCCTGCCTCAGCCTCCCAAGTAACTGAGACTACAGGTGCGAGCCACCATGCCTGGCTAATTTTATTTTTATGTTGTAGAGACAGAGTCTTACTATGTTGACTGTTCTCGAACTCCTGGCCTGAAGCAATCCTCTCGCCTTGGCCTCCAAAGTGTTGGGATTACAGGCATGATCCACTGTGCCTGGCCTTTTACTATAAATACAAATAAACTTATTAGTGTATAAATTCCTTATTACGGGGTTTCTATCCCTTACAGAACCCAGTACTAGCACAAACACTTCATGCTATCTCAGCCTTGGAACCTCACTCTGTCACCAGGCTGGAGTGCAGTGTGGCAGTCTCGGCTCACTGCAACCTCCATCTCCTGGGTTCGAGTGATTCTCTGCCTCAGCCTCCTGAATAGCTGGGACTACAGGTGCGTGCCATCATGCCCAGCTAATTTTTGTATTTTTAGTAGAGATGGGGTTTCACCATGTTGGCCAGGATGGTCTTGAACTCTTGACCTTGTGATCTGCCCGCCTCTGCCTCCCAGAGTGCTGGAATTACAGGCGTGAGCCACCGCCACCCAGCCTGGAGCTTCTTAATGAGGTTTGATTTCTCCTTGGAGTTACCAATGGGGATAGAGCATAGGTGCTCTTGTTTTTAGATCTTCAGATTTATTTAGGGATTCTATCATGCATTCTCCTTCTTGGAGACACTCACCATTGCCTAATCTGTGGCTTCTTTTCTGACTTTTTTTCTCCCTGCACTCAATTCAGAGATTCTTAATCTTTTAATGTAGGGCAGGAAAAAAATATTCTCTTACATTCATCCAAATCTATTAATTCTGCCATAAACTGCCTGCCCTGAGTTCCTTGGGGCTTTGACTTTTGAGATGCAAAATCTTTGTCTCAGCTGGGTGTTGTGGCTTGTGCCTGTAATCTCAGCACTTTGGGAGGCCGAGGCCGGCAGATCATTTGAGGTCAGGAGTTTGAGACCAGCCTGACCAACATGGTGAAACCCTGTCTCTACTAAAAATTTAAAAAAAAAAAGGTAGCTGGGCGTGGTGGCGTGTGCCTGTAGTTCCAGCTACTCTGGAGGCTGAGGCAAGAGAATCACTTGAACCCAGGAGGCGGAGGTTGCAGTGAGCCAAGATCATACCACTGTGCTCCAGCCTGGGTGACAGAGCGAGCCTCCATCTCAAAACAAACAAACAAACAAACAAACACTCTTTGTCTCATTCTGTTTTCTCAAAGACGTACTTTGAAAACCAGAAATTCAGAATGGACATTTTTACGTTTCTCTGCCCCTCTTTCCCTGAGGCCGGGAGCCCAGAGTACTGTAGTGGATGCCCAATAGGGGAAAAGTCACAGGGGCCAGGAATGACCAGGGCTGAAGACACATTGGCTAGTTTATCAAATGATCCTGCCATATGAGCATTCACCTAGATATAGTATCAGAAAATGCCAATACAGAAAACATGAAAAGCCTTCAAGAACTTTTCCCCAAAAAAGATTCTGTGTTCAAGTAAGTTTTAGAAACATTCGGAGATTTTAATATGCTAATATGCACTGTGAGGTGGGTAAAGTACTGTATTTCCAAATTTTACTCCTCCACTCCCCAAACCATTTACCAACACATCAAAGCACACGCAGGGTTCGGTGTTCTAAAATGCATTTCTGTGTAAGTACAGAGGTGTGGATGCAGAGACGATGTCAGGGAGGAAGCAGAAGAGGCCAGCATAAACAATCGCCTCAGGGAGGTAAGGTGAAAAGGAGACTTCCTTTTCACTGTGTATCTTTTGGTATTTTTGTTTTCTGTTTACTATGTGCATGTATTAAAATAGGTGAAATTAGTTTGTGGAAGCTTAGATGAGCCCAAAGCTGAAAATGTATTACATCATATTCAGTTGAATCCTTATGAATAAGTACTGGACTTACTGAGGGTCAGCTTAAGAAATATCCCTCATGGATGAGAATGTAGAGAAAGGGGAGCCCTCGTACGCTGTTGGTGGGAATGTAAATTAGTACAGCCATTTGGAAAACTATGACGGTTCCTCAAAAAACTAAAAATAGAATTACCGTATGATGCAGCAATCCCACTTCTGGGTATATTTCCAAAGGAATGGAAATCAGTGTGCCAATGAGATGCCTGCACTCCCATGTCCATCGCTGTGTTACTCACAATAACAAGATATGGCAGCAACCAAAGTGCCCATCAACAGGTGAATGGATTTTTCAAATGGAGCAAATACATACAATGGAATACTATTCAGCCATTAAACGGCAGAAAATTCTGTCTTCTGTAACAGCACGGTTGGGCCTAAAGAACCCAAGAGAAATAAGCCAGGCACAGAGAGACAAATACCAAATGATCTCACTTCTAGGTGGAATCTAAAACAGTTGATCTCATGGAAGTAGAAAGTAGAATGGTAGTTGCCAGAGGCTGGGCCAGTGAGGGTAGCGGGGAATGTGGAAGGGACAAGGGGGGTGTTGGTCAAAGGATACAACATTTCAGTTAGACAGGAAGACTAGTTTCTAGTGATCTATTCTAGAACCTTAACCCTAACCCTAACCTAAATGTCTACAGCATGGTGACTATAGACTGTGTATTGTATATTTCAAAATAGCCAAAAGAATGGATTTTAAATGTTCTCATCACAAAGAAAAGATGAGTATCTGAGGTGATGGATATGCTAATAAGCCTGATTTCATTATTCCATAACATACATGTATTGAAACATCACATTGTACCCCATAAATACATATAATTATTATTGTCAACTAAAAATAAAATGAAAAATAAAGAGAACTATCTCTGAGAAACTTTTCATTGAACGTGATATAAGAATGGCATTGAGGGTGCTATAAAATAAGAAGCAAGAAAAATAGAAACAAGAAAACGGATTTAACTGGTGTAATGTGGAACTGACGCTACTAAATTTTTTTAAAGTTCTAATGTGCAGCTGGAGTTGAGACCTACTGGGATTTAAAGTGCTCTTTAAGAGGTCCTCACTCAGTAGCCATTTCACTTGTATTAGACAAGGTACTAGATATGGAAAGTTTTAAAGTAAGACTCAGTCTCTACCCTCAAATGGCTCATGGAGATGGGAGTTGCTCGGTTTCTTATCAAAGATGTGTCCAGAAAGAGCCTTTTCTGTACCCATTGAGCCCAGCCCCCTCGTGTATGTGGGGAGGATGGTCTTGGCATCAAAGTGAGGCCAGAGCTAGGCTTGCCAAGATAATGGCCGAAAGGAGCAGAGCTCTGGGTCACCAGCAACCCTGAGGGCAGCCTGGTCCTTCCAGGCACTGCGGGGAGTTCTACATCCCAAGTGACATTGTCAGGCCTAGGAAGTGCAGGAGGGGTCAAATTAAATAGCAGCGGCTCCTGGATTTTGCCCTAGAAAAGCTTTTCCACTTACTAACCCTCTAACCACATGGATTTTTTTAGCATCTCCAATACAGAATCACCCAGCTTCTATTTTAAACTCCAGCAAATGGAGAAATCACCATTTGAGGGAAGAGAGCATGTCAGTTTTGGACAACTCTAATTTTATTTTATCTCAAACTTTCTATTGGAAATAATTGTAAGCTCAGAGAAAATTACAAAATTAGTACAGAGTCCTTTCCCCATATAGTGACATCTTCCATGAGTATACTGCAATATCAAAGCTAGGAAGTTCACATTGCCACATTAATGTTTTAGACTACAGGTTTTATTTCACCATTAAAAAAAATCCTTCATGCATTTTGTGTGTATATTTGTATGTATATTCTTCAATGCAATTTTATCCCATGTAGAAGTTTGTGTAACCACCACCACAATTAAGATACAGAACTGTTCAGTCACTGGAAAAGACCTCCCTCCTGCTACTTCTTTATATTCACACCCACTCCTTCACTCCCCATCCCTCCCCTGGAAACACTTATCTTTTCTCTCCATCTCTAGATAGAGAATGCTATATAAATGGAAGCATACAGAATGTAATCTTTAAATATAACAGCAATTCATATAATATGTAATTCCTCCATTAAAAGTGTACAATTCAATGGTTTTTAATCTGTTAAAAGAGTCGTGCAACTATCACCACAATCAATTTTAGAACCTTTTCATCACTGCAAAAGGAAACCTTATACCCATTAGCAGTCACTCCCTATTTCTCCCAAATGCTCAATCTTAGGGAACCACTGTGAGATATGGCAAGGTTTCTCTTTAAACAACTTGCTTAACTTTTTATTCTTTAATCCTTAGCATTTCTTCTTTCTGCACAGAAGTAAATTTGTTTTGCTGAGAAATCCTTTGTCTGAGTGCTTGTCTTTCCTCACGAGTCGTAAGGAAGCCTTATTTCGAACAACCATTAATCTTTCTTTTCTTTTCTTTTCTTTTTTTTCTCTCTGTGCTGAACTCTTAATCTGCTTTCCATACATATAGATTTGTCTATTCTGGGCATTTCATATAAATAGAATCACACAATAGTCTTTCGTGACTGGCTTCTTTCACTTACCATGATGTTTTTTCCAAGTTCACGTATGTTGCAACCGCTACCTCATTACTTTCTATAGCTGAATAATAATCCAATGGATGGATAGATCACATTTTCTTTACCTATTTGTCAGCTGATGAAATTTGGATGTTTCCATTTTTTGGCTGTTATGAATTACACTGCTATGAACATTTGCATACAAGCTTTTGTGTGGACACAATGTTTCCATCTCTCTTAGGTATACACTTGGAAGTGGAACGCCAGATCGTATGACAACTCTAAGTTTAAATTTTTCAGGGACTGTCAAACTGTTCTCCAAAAGCTATACTATTTTACAATCCCACCAGCAGGGTATGAGGGTTCCAATTTCTCCACCACAACCTCGCCAACACTTACTATCCTCTTGTCTTTTTTTTTTTTTTTTTTGAGCCAGGGTCTTGCTTTGTCGCCTAGGATGGAGTACAGTGGCGTGTGCATGGCTCGCTGCAGACTCAACCTCTCAGATTCAAATGATTCCCCTGCCTCAGCCTCCTGAGTAGCTGGGGCTGTAGGAGTGTGCCCCTGCACCTGGCTAATTTTTAAACTTTTGTAGAGATGAGTTCTTATGTTGCCCAGGCTGGTCTCAAACTCCTGGGCTCAAGCAATCCTTTTGCCTTGGCCTCCCAAAGTGCTGGGATTATAGGCATGGGCCTTGATTATAGGATGCCTATAATCAAAAGCCATCTGTCTTGATTATAGCCGTCCTACTCGGTGTGAAGTAGGAGCTCACTGTGGTTTTAATTGCAATTTCACTAACGACTAATGATGTTGAGGATCTTTTCATTTGCTTATTAGCCATTTGCCTATATTCTTTGGAGAAATATTTATTCAGATTCTTAGCCCATTTTAAAATCAAATTATTAGTCTTTTTATTATAGAGTTGGAAGAGTTTTTTAAATATATGCTATTTATAAGTCCTTTATCAGATGTACAGTTTGAGAATATTTTCTTCCATTCCATGGGTTGCTTTTATGCTTTCTTCATGGTATTTCTTGAAGCACACAAGTTTTTTATTTTGTTGTTTGTTTTTGTTTCTGTTTATGAGACAGAGTCTTGCTCTGTCACCTAGGCTGGAGTGCAGAGGTATTATCTTTGCTCACTGCAACCTCCACCTCCCAGGTTCAAGCGACTCTCCTGCAGCAGCCTCCCAGGTAGCTGGGATTCCAGGTGCCTGCCACCACACCTGGCTAATTTTTGTATTTTTAGTAGAGACAGCGTTTCGCCATGTTGGCCAGGCTCGTCTCTAACTCCTGACTTCAAGTGATCTGCCTGCCTCGGCCTCCCAAAGTGCTGCAATTACAGGCATAAGCCACTATGCCTGGCTAATTTTTGTATTTTTGGTAGAGATGTGGTTTCATTATGTTGGCCAGGCTGGTCTTGAACTCCTGACATCAAGTGATCTGCCTACCTTAGCCTCCCAAAGTGCTGGGATTACAGGCATAAGCCATCACACCTGACCCAAAAGAGTCTGTTTTATCAGTCTGAAGAGCTCTGTTTTAATGTTAATGCTGGTCAGCTGTTCTGAATTCCACAGGGAGGGGGTATAATGAAGCATCTTGGACCCCTCTGTCCCATCATGGCCTGAACTAGATTTTCAGGTTTACATTGGAATGCCCTTGGCTGTGAGGGGGTCCATTAGTTGATTGGGGGGCTTAGAATTTTATTTTTGGTTTATAATTTTCACATATGGTTTGAGAAAGGAGTTCAATTTGATTTGCACGTGGATATTCAGTTGCCTCAGGACCACTTTGTTAGAAAGATTTTCTTCCCCTATTATTTTGGGACCCTTGTCAAAAATCAATTGACCATAAATGTAAGGGTTTGTTTCTAGACTTTCAAGTCTATTTCACTGATCTATTTGTCTATTCTTATCATAGTACCACACAGTTGTGATTACTCTAGATTTGTAATAGGTTTTGAAACCATAAGATGTGACTGCTCCAACTTTGTTCTTTTCTAAAATTGTTTTGACTGGTCTGGATCCCCTGAATTTCCATATGAATTTTGGAATCAGCTTGTCAATTTTCATGAAAAAATCAGCAGAGTTTTGATAAGAATTCCATTAAATATGTAGATCATTTAGGGGAGCATTGCTATCTTAGCAATAATGTTTTAAGTCTTCCAATTTAGTATGTTTTTCTATTTAAGTCTTCTGTAATTTTTTGCAGCAATTTCGTGTAATTTTCAGACTATAAGTTTTCCAATTCTTTTGTTAAATTTATTCCTAAGTGTTTGATTCTTTTGAAACAATTGTAAGTGGAATTGATATAGGAGTTAAGAAATCACTAAGGCAGATAGTAAGGGTATGGGAGTATCCTTGGTAAGGCTTTTCTCTTTAATGAAAAGCAGCCCAAATCATTTTCTAGCAAAGGGCATCCTGTAAAGTTGAGCTGCAGCCATAGACAAGCAAGCTGGGAGCTTGCGGCTGAATGCTGGCAGGAGCTAGGGCTTAGACTTGTTCAAGATGGCAGCTCCATCTTCCCTTCTCTGCCAGCCACATATACAGTAAGGAGCAGATAAATGGTGCTGGCCAAGGAGGATTCATTTGCATAATAAGATTAGATTGAAACAACCAGCCTTTCCACTCCCCCTCCCATGTAAATGTCATATCTGATCAAACCAATCTGTGAACCCTACATAAATCAGACACCGCCTCCTCAAGCCCAACTATAAAATCCAGCGTATCCACAACCAGCCAGTCTTTTCTGCTCAGAAGACCCCTCTTTCTATATAGAGTTGGTTTTCCCTCACCTCTCCTCTCTCCTCCCCCCCCCCCCCCACCCCCCCCCCCCCCCCCCCCCCCCCCGCCCCCCCCCCCCCCGCCCCCCCCCCCCCCCCCCCCCCCCCCCCCCCCCCCCCCCCCCCCCCCCCCCCCCCCCCCCCCCCCCCCCCCCCCCCCCCCCCCCCCCCCCCCCCCCC
>CAUYLG010057831.1:0-13833 GCA_963573385.1 Cacajao melanocephalus | reverse complement strand
AAAGATTTTCGTTGGTTTTATATCTCCAGTGCATAAAATGATACCTAGCGGCTGGGTACAGTGGCTCACGCCTGTAATCCTAAGCACTTTGGGAGGCCGAGGTGGGTGGATCACCTGAGGTCAGGAGTTCAAGACCAGCCTGGCCATCAGGGTGAAACCCCATCTTTAAAAAAAAAAAAAAAGATACCTAGCACATAATAAGCATTCAATAAATATTTGTCAAATGAATTAAATCTACTGAATATACTTGGTTTTTACTCAAAAAATAACCAGTGATGGCCTGTAACGTAACAAAATTTTGCTACCCTTTCATGAGGTGTTTTAAATGATTTTGTTTTCAACAAATTGAATAGACAATATCCAAAACAATTATTTCAGGAACACTAACCCTCCACAAGCTCCATTTATTTTAGGCTTAAAAAGGAAGACTTCTTTCAATTAGCACCTACTCTGCTAGAAGAATGAATGCTGGCTTGAAGTAAAAAGCAGAAACACCACTCTAACCCTGGTGTATAATTTGAAGAGCAAAGGAGTGCTATGATAGTGTTTCCTGAAAGGACTGTGAGTACAATAAGTGCTGAAAAGTCCTAAAGAAAATAACACACAGGAACAGGGGACGCAGGGAAACACATGTGAAGCAGAGATTAACCTTATTAGTGTGATGTCTAAGGCCAGTTTACTAAGAAAATGCTATGCTCTAGATAAACATCACACAAGAGTGTATTTGCTATCCATATTTACTGAAACTAACAAAAAAGTTAAATTTTCTACTGCTATTTACTGAAAGAAAGAAATGAACAACAACAGTAAAAATCTAAATGTTCAATAAGAAAACTGAGAAGTAGATCACAGTAAATAGTCACATATTATAGCCTCAAATATATATACTAAAATATTTTAATTACTTGAGGAAAGACTATAACGTTGTGATGTAATGCAAAAGGACCATAGGCTGGGCGCAGTGGCTCTCACCTGTAATCCTAGCACTTTGGGAGGCTGAGGTAGACAGATCACTTGAAGCCAGGAGTTCAAGACCAGCCTGGACAACATGGCGAAATTCTGTCTCTACTAAAAATACAAAAATTAGCCAGGTGTGGTGGTGCATGCCTGTAATCCCAGCTTATCAGGAGGCTGAGGTAAGAGAATTGCTTGAACCTGGGAGGCAGAGTTGCAGTGAGCACAGATTGTGCCACTGCACTCCAGCCTGGGTGACAAAGCAAGACTCTGTCTCTAAATAAATAAATAAATGAGATATATTTATAAAACAGAAAACAGGCTGGGCATGGTGGCTTACACCTATAATCCCAGCACTTTGGGAGGCCAAAGCGGGCAGATCACTTGAGGTCAGGAGTTCAAGACCAGTCTGGCCAACATGGCGAAACCCAGTCTCTACTAAAAATACAAAAATTAGCTGAGCATGGTACCACACACCTGTAGTCCCAGCTGCTCGAGAGGCTAAGGCAGGGGAATCGCTTAAACCCGTGGGACGGAGGTTGCAGTGAGCCAAGATTGTACCACTGCACTTCGGCATGGGTGCCCAAGTGAGATTCTGTCTCAAAACAAACAAAACAAAGCAAAACAAAAAACCAAAAACATGTCAAAACATTAACAATAGTTATTTCTGGGTGTGAGATTATGTGTAATTTATATTTATTTCTATCTTTTCTATTTTACAAGTTTTCTACAATGAGCATTACTCTTATAATTTAAAAACAAATACATACACACACCAAAAGACAGCCCTTTCCAGAAATCCACTTACCAAAATAAGACACTATCATACTAACTCAGCTTCTTTTAATGTGGTTATCTGAAAAGGGACACAGTGAAAGAAGGAGATGGCCATACTTGTACTTTCCCTATCTCTTGGTAAGATCAGATTTTACCAACAGAGTTTAATCTCTCATCTAACAAATATTTGTTCACCATGACATCATGCAACTACAAATATGTGTAATCATATTTAAACAGCAGTTAAGCAGACCATGATTTTCCCGTGTCTCATATTACATGATAACATCTTCCGTGCCAGATACTCACAGCATAGTAACATGATCCCACTGGAGCCTAATGAAGAATGATCAATGAACATGCCAGTATTTTATCTGATCCCCTTTCGAAGCATGTAAGTAGTTAAAGTGTCCACTTTTCACTGTCCTAAACATAAAATAATCTCCAGTTCGAATTCTAAACCTTCTCTAGATCCTGACTCAATTTAGAGGGTCTGCACTAAATTAAAAATTCCAGAATCAATTTTTATTTTTATCTATACATCTTTCTTCCCTTTTCACTTTCTGTTCTCCAAGTCTATGATGCCCCCATGGGTCCCTGACTACTTTTTCAAGGGTATTCTGAATGGAAAGGTCCTCTCATACTTCAATAACGCACTATCTCAAAGTAAAACCAATTTTATATTCTTGTTTGATCTCTTTTAAGTAATAGTGTGATTCATTTGACCATCAATCCTTCCCCTTGGTGAGAACAGTATCACCAACTTTATTTTAGAAAGCACTACCATTTTTTAAAATGTATAACACCTCTTCCCCCTTCCCAAAGAACTGAAGGTAAATGAAGCACTGTGTTTTATGGTAAATAGGAGATTTGCCTAATTCCAAAATGTTCCATTACTCCTAAAACTGTAATTTAAGAATTAGTATTTGAAAGTTGACACTTTCATATCTATGACAGGCCTTTTAGAAGCTGCTCTTTATAAGCACATCAGATTCATTATAACCTTCCAGCAGGTGGCACTCACACTCTGAAGAGAGATCTGTATAGACTAAGCTCTGGTTCAAGGTGGCCCTAAATTTTTTGCTTCACGTTACTTTAGTGACACTGCTTGGTTACCAGTCATAAGCTCCAGGGAGATCAATGTTCCCCATTGCCACCCAGTTGAAATGACAGTGAGGCAGCAAGTAAAATGCAAAAAATACAGGTTTTAGAATCAGAGGCTAGGTTTAAATCCTGTCTTACTAGCAGCAGTTAAGACATAAGGCAAGTTGCTTAACTCTTCTGAATCTCATAGAAGAATAAGATGTCTACTTACAAACAAAAACAGCTTCTACAAAGAATAAATTAATATAAGCAGATTAAATACACAGCATAATGGGCCGGGCATGGTGGCTCATGCCTCTAATCCTAGCACTCTGAGAGGCAGAGACAGGTGGATCACCTGTGGTCAGGAGTTCGAGACCAGCCTGGCCAATATGGTGAAACCCTGTCTCTACTAAAAATACAAAAATTAGTCGGGTGTGGTGGTGGGCAGCTGCAGTTCCAGCCACTCGGGAGGCTGAGGCAGGAGAACTGACTGAACCCAGGATACGGAGGTTGCAGTGAGCCGAGATGGTGCCACTTCACTCTAGCCTGGGCAACAGAGCAAGACTCTGTCTCAAAAAAAAAAAAAAAAAAAAAACAACAACAACAATAACAAAAAAGCAAAAAGTACGTAACATAATGCTTGGAGCAATGCTTGGAATATATTAAGCGTTTGACAAATTATGACTTTTATTATCATTTTTAACTACCACTATTCGCAAGAATGTTATGAAGAGTAAATCAGATCATCTACGTAGAATGTCTGGCATTGTTCTTGATAAACAATAGCTGTTGTTGTTGTACTTAAGTGAAAATTTCAAAGTTAACCACTTCAGTTAGCTTTGAAATCAGAGCTACTTACAGAGTGAGGCTGAGTTGGAAAATGCCATAGCATTTCCTTACCAAAGTCCATGAAACACCCATTTAGTAGTTTCTATAATAATAAAATGGCTATGTAAGTTATTTCCCTTCCCATTTTTCAACAATTTGGTTTTTCTCTCTGACTTCTAAATTCTGCATGTACTTGGTCTAAGAGAGATATCTGAAATCAAGTGAGGTCTCTAAAAAATAAGAAATTCACATCTCCTTGACTACATAGCATATCTGTTCTTTTTTTAATGTAAGTATTTAATCCTTAATCTTTCTTCTTCTTTTTTTTTTTTTAAGCAGAATCTCACTCTCTTACCTGGCTGGAGTACAGTGGCATGACCTCAGCTCACTGCAACCTCCACCTCCTGGGTTCAAGCAATTCTCCTGCCTCAGCCTCCCTAGTAGCTGGGATTACAGATACATGCCACCATGCCACCATGTCTGGCTGCCTTTTTTTTTTTTTTTTTTTTTAAGTAGAGATGGGGTTTCACCATGTTGGCCAGGCTGGTCTCAAATTCCTAACCTCAGGTGATCCACCCACCTCAGCCTCCCAAAGTGCTGAGATTACAGGCGTGAGCCACCGTGCCCAGCCTTAATCTTTTATGTAACATATTCCACATGAGAAAACTGGATATACTTCTTATAAATCAAGGGCACTCTGAAGATAACACAATTTAAAGATGAAAAATGAAACCGATACAAAATAAAACCAAGAGTTTACAAGTAAAATCTTAATTACCTGGAATTCTGAGGGGCATTCTAACTAATTTACTGATTCATTAAGTAAACTTCTGCTTGCAACCCTCCTGCTAAAAACCTTCCTATCTTGACAATTAAACAAAATGAAATTTGCATTTGACTCTTTTTGTTGTTGTTGATTTTGCATTGCTATAAGACCCTAGGCAGTCTTCCAGTGCCTTGGGATTTCAATAATCAACTCCTAACAAATATTTATTTCCTTCTTATTTATCCTTTTCTCTCCCTGAAATAGAATGCTGGGGGGGGGAGGGTAGGGGGTAGGGGATGACGGAACATGGGTGGAACTAACTTAAAATTTCCTATTTAGATTCTAGCTTAAAAGAAAACAGTATTGACTTATTCTCCAAATTCTGTCCCTAGTTCTCTTGTCCTTCTCCATTCCACAGTTTTTCTTGACATCTTACCCATGGACTTGAGTTTTAGCTGCTCCTTGTATAGATGGAGAATCCCAAATCTCAATCTCTAGCCCTAATGTCACTTATAAACTGACATCAATTTCCCAAGATGCATAATATGACACACACACCCACGAGAATAACCCGCACTGTACCTCAAAATCCACAGATCCAAAACTGAGTATCACTTGCCCAACTTCACCTCCTTAGTGTTCACTATACCTGCAATGATGGCAATATTTCCCAACCATCAAGGCAGGCTGAAAACCTTATAATCAGCCAGGCGCGGTGGCTCACACCTGTAATCCTAGCCCTTTGGCAGGCTGAGGCAGGTGGATCACCTAGAGACCAAGCTAGCCAACATGGCAAAACCCCATCTCTACTAAATGTACAAAAATTAGCCAGGTATGGTGGCTTGCGCCTGTAATCCCAGCTACTCAGGAGGCTGAGGCAGGAGAATCGCTTGAACCTGGGAGGCAGAGATTGCAGTGAGCCAAGATTGCACCACTGCCCTCCAGCCTGGGTGACGGAATGAGACTCCATCTCAAAAGAAAAAAGAAAACCTTATAATCAGTGTTCAGTCACCAAGTGCTACATACTCTGCTTCTTAAATATCACTCATTAATTCTCACCTTTATAATTAAAATAAACCCTTAACTAGTATATACATAGGTGCTCTTCTCTCTGCCTAGAAAGGTAGAGAAAAGTATTTCCTATCTGCTTTGCCTGATTAATGCCTACTTATTTTTTTAGAAAGAACTCATTTATCACTTCCTCTAAGAAGGCTTCCCTGAAATAATTCTTCTGAAGTGTCTCTTCTGTGTTCCCATCAAAACTGTACTACGTTTAACACACTGCTAATTAAAATTATGACATAGTATAATTGTCTCCCCCTAACTGACTGTAAGATGCAGGGAGTACATTTTCCATCTATACATTTCCATGGTCTTGCACAAGCCTCAACAAACGTTGGCTGAGTAAATGGTAATCTATCTCCTATCTCTTCTAATATACTCTATGCATTGACATCAGAATATCTTCCTAAGATAAAAAGTCTAATAAATGTTAATTCTCCTACTTCGAAACTTTAAATGGCTTCAAAGTTAAAACTCCTAAGTAGAACACTGAAAACTATTCACCCCAAAGGTTAAAACTATTTTTCCTATAAATAGTTGATTGGGGGGGAGCCTGAGGCTCAAGCTAAAACTATACTGTAAAGGTTTTAACCAAAAATATGGCAAGTGACTAAGATCTAAGTTAAGGACAAATGGGCTTTCCCCTGCAAAAGGTAGTATCATAATTGGCATATGTATGGCCTTTCCCTTCAGGATGCTCCACATGCAGTCATCATGAATTGGCTTTTAAGTCACCACAGCACAGAATTCTGCCCATTACCTCCCATGAAGCCTTGCCCTGGGACACGGCAATAAGGCAGGAGCATAATGGAAAATACCCAGCAGATAGCAATGGGGAAAAAAAGTCTAAAAATCTAAATTCATATGGCTGAGCGTGGTGGCTCACGCCTGTAATCCCAGCACTTTGGGAGGCCAAGGCGAGTGGATCACAAGGTCAGGAGATCAAGACCATCCTGGCTAACAAGGTGAAACCCCGTCGCTACTGAAAATATAAAAAAATGAGCCATGCGTGATGGCAGACGCCTGTAGTCTCAGCTATTCTGGAGGCTGAGGCAGGAGAATCACTTGAACCCGGGAGCTCGAGGTTGCAGTGAGCCAAGATCATGACACTGTACTCCAGCCTGGGTGAAAGAGCGGAACTTCATATACAAATATACATATTTATATATATACACATACACACACACACACACACACATATATATACACATACACACATACACATACATATATAAAATATATATATGTATGCAGGGAGGTTTTTTTTTCCAAGATGGCAGACTGGAGGCAGTGTTACCATGCCTCTCCCGCTAAGAAAGACAAATTAGTGTGTAGCGACTCACTCTGGGAACTTTTTTTCCAAGAAGCAACACAGGAACTTAGGAAACCTGAAATATCAACAGATCCTTTAAAAGAAGTGGCAGGCTGAAGCCCACCCCATGAACCAGGCAAAAAACTATAAGTCCCCCAAGTGTGAGAGGGAGAGAGACTGCCTCCAAGATACACATCCCCACCAGGGAACCTAGAAATCCAGGCCACAGAGAAAGGCCTTAATCCCACCCAGCAAAGAAACTGATTTAGGGAGTGGTGAGGAATATAAAAGCAGGAGCAGCACTGGGAAGTGTTGCATGCATTCCCAGTCTCCAAGGCAGACTGAGGGAAGACATTCTGCCCCACAGGGGACCTCATGGAAGTCCGCCAGCTAACTCAGGCAGTGGCTGCAGAATGAAACAAGCCCTCAACTGAGTTTCATGATATAACTTCAAGTGGGGACAAACTCTTCTGGAATTAGGTAACGAGTGGGAAGTGTGCTGCTGCAGCCATGAGTGCAGGAGCTAGGCGCCTTGGCTTTGCCCACAGACTGGGAGGCGCAGTTGCTGTCTCCATGGGGAAGGCTTATACCCTGGGGCAGTTTTGGGTTCCAAGCTGTAAGATCTGCCTTGCCAAGTGCATGGGAGCTGGGTAGGGCTTACTGCTGCCTACTATTCCCCACTCCCTGCGTGAACTGTTCTGTGTGGCAGAGGGAGTTGCATTCCTCTCTAGAACATTACCCCAGAGGCCAGAGAACCACCTCCTGACTCCCACAGGGGCCATCACTTCCCTTGCATGCAGGGAGTCAGAGCACAGACCTACCTGACTGAGCCCCCACCTGGCTTTGCCTCTCCACCCACGCTGGTAGCTTAACACAAAAGACAAAACTTTTGGGGAGCTTTTTGGCCCCACCCATCACCTGAGAAACCAGAGTACCTCCCCTGGGTAACATAAGGCAAGCAAAAATCCCACCACTACTACTACAGCCGGTGCTCTCTTGCAAGCATCACTTCCTGGCTGGAGGCCAATCAACACAGTCCATTACAGCTTCTCCAGGTAGAATAACATTGTGCCCAGGAAGGAAAAAACTTGTACATCACCACTGCCTGTACCACTCTGGCTAACCAGGAGGTCCTGAATCTGTCCACATGACAGGTTCATTACTATTACAATCGGCATTTGAGAAAGCTAACATACTAAGGCTATCTATATCCAAGGAATCTAATAGAGTCTACGTCACTCCCCGGCCACCCCCATTAGAGCTAGGGCTGGCAACCACTACTGAAAGATTTGATGTCAGGTCACATCACTGAATTCTTTGCAGACATTCTCCAGCACCCGCCTGAAGTGTGGGTACCCACTGGGTAGCCAGACCCAGAGGAGCAACAGCATTCACAGTAATCTGCCTTTCAGGAACTCCTACTCCTAAGGGAAGGGGAGGCACACCATATCAAAGGAACACCCCACAGGACAAAGAATTGGGACAAGCAAGCCTTGAGTCCCAGATGTTTCCACTAGTGGGAAATTTCTTTCAGCAGAGGCACATTGCTACTACAACCAGCATCTGAGACAGTTATCAAAGACTCTCTGTAACCAAGGAACTCATACAGAGTTATCACCCCCGAAATCACCAAGACCCAAATTAGGCTGCAATAAACTATAAACATTAAAGTCACATCCTTAAGGAAGGGAAAAAGAAATTTTATAAAAAGTCAAATAAAAAATAAATTCAAGAATAATTAGGAAAGACAGTCTACCGAAATGGAAGGAAACAGAAAAATAATTCTGGCAATATGATAAAACAGAGCTCTATAACGGCCACAGAAGATTACACTAGCCCTCCAGCAATGGATCCAAACCAAGATGAAATATTTGAAATACCAGAAAAAGAATCCAAAAGGTTGATTATTAAGCTACTCAAGGAGATTCCAGAGAAATATGAAAAACAACATAAAGAAATTTAAAAAAAAAATCCAGGATATAATGAAAACTTTTCTAAGAAATAGATAAGAAAAACCAGGCCAGGTGCAGTGGCTCACAACTGTAATCCCAGAACTTCAGGAGGTTGAAGCAGGCAGTTCACCTGAGCTCAGGAGTTCAAGACCAACCTGGGCAACATGGGAAAATCCTGTCTCTATTTAAAATTAAGAAAAGGAAGAAAAATCAGTCAGAACTTCTGGAAATGAAAGGCACATTTAGGGAATTACAAAATGTAGTGAAAAGTTTTAACAGTAGACTAGAACAAGTAGAAGAAAGAATTTCAGAGCTTCGAGACAAGGCTTTTGAACTAACCCAATCAAGCAAAAAAAAAAAGAATTTGAAAAATGAACAAAGTCTCCAAGAAATATGAGATTATGTAAAATAGGCAAAGCTAAGAATAATTGGTATTCCTGAGGGAGAAGAGAAAGGAAAAAGTTTGGAAAGATTATTTAAGGAAATAATTGAGGAAAACTTCCAGGCCTTGCTAGAGATTTAGATATATACAAATATAAGAAGCACAAAGAACTCCTAGAAGATTCATTGCAAAAAGGTCATCATAAAGGCATATAGTAAGTCAACAGGCTATCTAAAGTGAACATGAGACCAGGCACAGTGAGTGGCTCACACCTATAATACCAGCACTTTCAGAGGCCAAAGTGGGTGGGTCATCTGAGGTCAGGAGTTCAAGACCAGCCTGGTTATCAGGGCAAAAACCCTGTCTCTACTAAAAATACAAACATTAGCTGGGCATGTTGGTGGGTACCTGTAATCCCAGCTACTTGGGAGGCTGAGGAAAGAGAATCACTTGAACCCAGGAGGCAGAGGTTGCAGTGAGCCAAGACTGCGCCACTGCACTCTAGCCTGGGCAACAGAGCAAGACTCCATGTCAAAAAATAATAATAACAATAATAAAGTTAATATGAAACAATTCTAAGAGCAGTGACACAAAAGCAGCAGGAACTCTCAGCAGAAGCCATACAAGCCAGAAGAGATTGGGGTCCTATCTTTAGTCGCTTTAAACGTAGTAACTGTCAGCCAAGAAGTTTATATACAGCAAAGCTGTTTCAAAAATGAAGGAGAAATAAAGTCACTTTCAGACAAATAATTGCTGAGGGAATTTTTCACCACCAGACCAACCCTACAAGAAATGCTAAAAGGAGTTCTAAGCCTTGAAACAAAAGTTCAACATACATCAAAATAGAACCTCTTAAAAGCATAAAACTCAGGGCCCTATAAAACAATAACACAAGAAAGAAAACAAAGTATCTAGGGAACAATTAATATGATGAATGAAGCCATACCTCACATCTCAATAGTAATGTTAATATAAATGACTTAAATGCTCCACTTAAAAGATATCGATTGTCACAATGGATTTAAAAAAAAATTAAATCACAAATGGAATATTTGCTGTTTCTAAAAGACTCATCTAACACAAAATAAGTCATATAAACCCAAGGTAAAGGGGTGAAAAAAGATATTCCAAAGCAAATGTAAAGTAAAAGTGAGCAAGAGGATTAAAATCTAACAGATAGGAGACAGGACTAACGTGGAACTACCACTTGGACAGACAGAACAGTGTGTGGAGACTCACACTGTGAACTTTTGCTCCAAGAACCACTGCAGGAACACACCAGGAAAACTGAAAGAATTCACAGACCCTTTGAAAGAAGCAGCTTGCCACTACAGTTCTCAAAGTGTGAGAAGGGGAAAAGTCAGCCTCCAAACACATATCCCCACTGGGGAACCTGAAAATCCTGATCATGGGAGAAGGATTTAACTTTACCTAGAACTGAAATGAATTTAGGGAGCTAAGCAAAACACAAAAGTAGAAGAAGCAATGGGAAGAACCCTGCATGCACTCCCGGTCCCCTGCAGGTGGGGAGGGGTGAGGCCAGAAAGCCTTGTTTGCTTTCTTAGTGGAGAGGCTTATACCCCGGGACAAGAGTGCAGCCCTGTAGGCTGGCTGCCTAGATATAAACTTGGTGCTGTTAGTGGGGCACAACAGGAGTGAGGCTGGCCTTGCTAGCTGTATGGGAGCTGGGTGAGGCCCATCATTGCGGGCTCTCCCCCACTTCCCTGGTGACCTGTATGACACAACAGAGGCAGCCATAATTCCCCTTGGAACATAATCTCATTGGCCTGAGAAGCACCCCATCCCCCATACTGGCCATAGCAAGCCCTGCTCTGAGCTCAGACCGACCTAACCCTGCCCCTACCTGATGGTTTTTCTCTACCTGCACAGGTAGCTGAAGACAAAAGACATAAATGCTTGGGAGCTCAATGGCCCCACCCATTGCCTGAGAAACCTGAATATTTATCCTAACCAATTTAGAGCAAGCTTATATCTCCTTTCTACTACCACAGCTAGAGCTCTCTTGAAAGTACCACCTCCTGGCTTAAGTCTAACCAAGTAAAGCCATTACAGCAACTCATAACAAAACAACCCAGGCTCCAACCACCTGCAACATCCTGGCTAACCAGAGATCCCGAGTCCACATGACAACTTCACTGCTAGCATAACCAGCATTTGAGAAAATCAGCGCACTAAACAAAACTACAAGCAAGGATTCTCACAGAGTCCACTTGACACCCCTGCCACCTCCACCAGAGCAGGTGCTGGCATCCAAGTCTGGGAAATCTGAGGATGGATCACATTACAAGACTCTGCAGACATTCCCCAGCACTAGCCGGAAGCCCAGTAGCCCTGCTGGGTGACTAGACCCACAAGGAAAATAACCGCCACTGCAGTCTGGCTCTCAGGAAGCCCTATCCTTAGGGAAAGGTGGAGAGCACCATATCAAGGGATCATCCCATGGGACAAAAGAATCCAAACAACAGCCCATGAGTTCCAATCTTTCCACTGAAACAGCCTACCCAAATAAGAAGGAACCAAAAAAGTAATTCTGGTAATAGGACAAAACTAGGTTCTATAACACCTTCAAAAGGTCACACAAGCTCTCCAGCAATGGATCCAAACAAAGAAATCTGTGAATTGCCAGATAAAGAATTCAGAAGGTTGATTATTAAGCTACTCAAGGAGGTACCAGAGAAAGGTGAAAACCAACTTAAAGAAATTAAAAACACAATACAGGATATAGGTGAAAAAGTCTCCAGAAAAATAAATATCATAAAGAAAAAACAACCACAACTTCTGGAAATAAAAGACACACTTAGAGAAATGCAAAATACACTGAAAAGTTTCAAAAATAGACCAGAACAAGTAGAAGAAAGCATTTCAGAGCTTGAAGACAGGGCTTTTGAATAACCCAATCTGACAAAGACAAAAATAATTTTAAAAATGAACAAAGCCTCCAAGAAAATTGGGATTACGTTAAATGACCAAACCTAAGTGCAAGGCTCTTTGAACTAGCTGCACCATAGGCCATACCCTAGTCGAGCCATGATGACCCCTGTGATCGGCACATATATCTCTAGAAAAGAAAAATGGCTAGCTCTGCCATTGTTCCTGCCTCAACGGTTCCTGCCTTAACTGATAAGCCAATCTTGTGACACTGGACCTTGGACCTTGTGACACCCCCCTGGCAACAAAAGAAGAATAGCTAGCTCCTGCAGTGCCCGATTAACCAACCCTGCAGCATTCCACCATTGTTCTGGCTTAACTGATAAGCCAACCTTGTGACACTGGACCTTGGACCTTGTGACATCCCCCACAACACCAGCACCACCACCCCCGCTTGCAAAAATCGCCCTGAACTATAACTTCTGTAACTTTCCACTGCCTACCCCAAATCTATAAAACCAACTCCTATTCCACCGCCTGCCACTGACTCTCTTTTCGGACTTAGCCCGCCCACACACGAGTGAATAAACAGCCATGTTGCTCACACAAAGCCTGTTTAGGGGGTCTCTTCATTCAGAGTGTGCTTAACACTAAGAACAACTGGTGTTCTTGAGGAAAAAAAGAAATCATTAGGTTTGGAAAACTTATTTGAGGGAATAAGCAAGAAAAACTTCCCTGGCCTTGTTAGAAATCTAGACATCCAAATACAAGAATGTCAAAGTACACCTGGGAAATTAACTGCAAAAAGATCACCACTAAGCACATAGTCATCAGGTTATCTAAAGTCAAGATGAAGTGGCGGTGGCTCATGCCTGTAATCCCAGCACTTTGGGAGGCCAAGGTGGGTAGATCATTTGAGGTCAGGAGTTCAAGACCAACCTGGCCAACGTGATAAAACTGCCTCTACTAAAAATACAAAAATTAGCCAGGCATGGTGGTGGGTGTCTTTAGTCCCACCTACTTGGAAGGCTGAGGCAGGAGAATCGCTTAAACCCAGAAGGCAGAGGTTGCAGTGAGCCAAGATCGTACCACTGCACTCCAGCCTGGGCCACAGAGTGAGACTCTCTCATTAATAAATAAATAAGCAAATAAATAAATAAAGTCAAAATGAAGTAAAGTGCTGGGCACGGTGGCTCACACCTGTAATCCCAGCATTTTGGGAGGCCAAGGCAGACAGATCACCTGAGGCCAGGGGTTTGAGACTAACCTGGCCAACATGGTAAAACCCAGTCTCTACTAAAAACACAAAAATTAGCCAGGTGTGATGGTGCATGCTTTGTAGTCCCAGCTACTCAGGAGGCTGACGCAAGAGAATCACTTGTGTGGGATGCAGAGGTTGCAGTGAGCCAAGATGGCACCATTGCACTCCAGCCTGGGTGATAGAGCGAGACTTCATCTAAAAAAAAAAAAAAAATGCCAGGCATGATGGCTCACGCCTGTAATCCCAACACTTTGGGAGGCTGAGATGGGTGGATCACAAGGTCAGGAGTTCAAGACCAGCCTGGCCAAGATGCTGAAAACCTGTCTCTACTAAAATTACAAAAATTAGCTGGGTGTGGTGGTGGGCACCTGTAATCCCAGCTATTCAGGAGGTTGAGGCAGGAGAATCACTGGAACCTGAGCAGCAGAGGTTGCAGTGAGCTGAGATCACACCATTGCACTCCAGCCTGGGCAACAGAGTGAGCCTGTCTCAAATAATAATAATAACAATAATAACTTCTTCTAGGTTTGGAAAGTTCTCTGTTATTTTCATTTTGAATAAACT